>UFQX01000032.1:0-269631 GCA_900497675.1 Arapaima gigas
AAACGGAGTTCATCGCATTTGTGCCTGCGCACGTCTGCTTATTCTCTTTCAACGTGACACTCCAGCTGTGAACCCGCGCTCGCGCCCTCTCATCTCCCGCGTGTAAATGTCCTGTACTGTACATACTGCACCACGCGTCATAAAGATGCAAATTAATAAACAAAACAAGTGCTTTCTAATTAGATAACTGGTTTTTACAGTGTGTGAGGCTCAGATCATGGGCTGGTTATTAAACAGCTGTTTTCTGATGGGCTGGGAGCGCGTTATTTAATTTTCCCCATTTAAAATAATGACAGTCATTCAGACCGGCGCATTTTCAGGATATTGAAGAGTTACTGTACTCTTTGTTGCTCAGTATGAACACGGACACAGTTAGACTTTACTGTAGGCCAGATGCTACAGACAGCCAGCAATGTGCTTTAATATAACAACACATTAAATACGGGGAGTTTTTATACACAGTTATGATAGAAACGTCACAATCGTAAACACTCGTTCTCGCCTTTTCGATATTATTGCATGAAACTTTTATTTGAAGTTGAGGGTCGGTATGTGGTTCGGGTAAAACAGTATGAGAAGCTTCAAAATTAAACTCAGTTTTTGGTAAAAAAAAAAAAAAAAACGTTCTACCTGTTAGTCAAAAATAGATCGGACTTTGGGGGGGGGGGGCACGGGGTGCAGCAGCTTTACACCAGGAGATGTCAGGATTTTCCTGTGTTTGGTCCTGCTCGAGTCAATGGCTTAAAAAGATTTAACAAAAAAGAAGAGCGTTTCCACACACCGAGATTGCAAATATGTTACCGTCTTCCAAGCCACAGACACGTTTTGCACAGTGGTACTTCTCCCTAAGTTAGGTTTTGGCGTAGTTAAGTAGTCAAGTTCATTAAACAGCAAAAAGGTTGCTTACTGTTCTGATATTCTGTCTCTGGTAAAGCAGGAGAGCTGACCTCAGATGCAGGACGTAGTAACGTGACACGCAGAGTTTACATAAAGAACATGATGCTGATGGATTGTCTTGTCTTGTCTTGTTTGTGGATATGTAACGCCCTACACACACACACACTTTATCACATAAAAATATTAATCTTATCACAGCACACACACACACACACACACACACACACACACACACACACGCTGATGCACTTTGTTACTGAGACACACACATACAAACTATTCTACTAAACCAAACAAGTTTAAATCCAGTAAAGTTTGGTGATATGTAACAGACATGCACATTGGATAGTTTTATTTTATATCCCTGAGAAGAACATGAACTGGTGACAGAGAGAACTGAAGGAGGACTGTTGTATAGATTAGTGATGTATTATGTGTTATTATTATTTACCTTTCAACTGCTACACGTTTTAATTTGACCCGGGCAGCTTGTTAACTCAGCTAGTAATGATAAAATATGACAGCAGAGCTGCTGCAGCTCCCTGAACTCAAACTGGTAAACCATGTCAGCGCCTTTAACTGCTGTACTACCTATCTCTAAAGTTCAGCATTGAGTTTTTTTAACTGTATTAAACAATTACAGCTACAATGCTACTTAGATAACACTTTATTACTCACCTGATAGTACTACTGTTTCTGTTGTCATTTGATCAGATAAGTGACTCAAATTGCCTGCTTCTGTGAAGTATGATCATTTTAATTTCTTTCTTAAAAGACCAAATGCTGTTTTGCACTGAATCCTATTCTGCACATAATATTTGTAATTCTAGCCTTCCTTTTAAATATGCTGGCTATGTGGAATCACTGTTTCCAGGCCCATTCTGGTAGGTACAGCTTATATTCAGACTACCGGCGCTCTGGACCGGACACCAGTCATTTGCAGGGTACACTATTATATTCACATTGAGTTACCAGTTACCACTTACCAGTTTGCCTGGACAGCATGTATTTTGAATTCAAAAGGTAACAGTGAAGGGGCAAGCTCCTTTTTATGGTGCTGGTTCTGGTTCCTCTTTCTGGCACTGGAGTGCATTTGCTGCAACCTCCACTGTTCCCACACTGGCAGCAGTTCTAATGAGGAGCAGTGTTTGAACAAACACCCCAGTCACACCTTCTTGTGCAACCACTTCAGCTCCATGTATGAGCCTCACTGTTGCTTAATGAACAATGTCTGTGAAGAGGCTTCTGATTCTCTAAGTCAAAGCCCCTTGGCAGATAATACTCGCACAAACATGACCTATGGCTGTAAACTATCACCTAACTGAGATTCTTTTTGTATTTTATTTAATCATCTGCTGGGTTCCAGCAAAGCAAGAACAAGACTGGGAAAGATTATGTGGGCTTACCTTTAATTCATTTGTACATGACATGACATGACAGTGACATAAAACTAAACTTTTAGTTTAGTTTTATGTCACTGCATCTCCAAAGTCTAACAGTTTGCATGACACAGAGTGTGATAAATCAATCCATTTATTCGTTGTCAGTAACCACTTGTCCAGTGCAGGATCGCAGTGGTCCAAAGCCGATTCCAGAAGCACAGGGGGTGAAGTAGTGTACACCATGGATTGAGTGCTGGTCCACTGCAAGGCAGTCACACACCCTCATTCACTCACACACTGAGAGTAACACCAAGGATAATTCAGCGTCGCTAGTTCATCTGAAACACATGTCTCTGGAGCATTTGGAGGAGCAATGCATGAACATGGCGAGAACATGGAAAGCCCATTTGGACTGAGCCAGATTTAACCAATGTCCTAGGATTCAGCCCCAGTGAGGCAGCATGCTGCTCAGTTATGGTCCCTTTTGTAGACTCAGGGTTAGTCTGTTTCTATGAGCTGCTTTGTCTTTTTTCAGCGTGACATGAGTGTTTTGGGTTCCTGAGAGCCATGTGGGTATGGTTCTGGCCAGAGCACCAAGGTCAGTTTAGATGAATGTTATCTAAATGTACATGGTGGGAGGGATGTTGCTAATTCTGCTGTGCTGTAGGCATTTTCTAGGGCTTAAAATATATCCTTTCTGGTATTTTGTTCTTTATGGGGTAATTAAGGTGTAACTTAAGAGGAGTGCTCTGAGGTGCTCTGCAGTTATGTAAAAATGTGTGTTATATTTTAACTCAGAACTTCTCCAGGGTATTTTTTCTTAATTTTTTCTCATTTTCTGCAAAGTGCAGTCAGATTACTTTGATCTGCATTTGTTTCTAATCCCCCACCACCATCAACACCGTTCTGTCCCCAACCTGCAAACAATAATCCCAATTCTCTTAGGAATTTGCAATGTAGAATTTTTTTTCAACATTTTTCCTTATAGGGGAAATTCATAAAGTTTCTAGTGCAGACATCAAAAAGCAATGCTCACCCACATCATCTGTGGTCATGATTCTTTTCTGAAAGCCCAATGCTTCAGTCCACTACACTGTGTTCACAACACCTGTGGAAGTCAATCACAGCTACAGAAAAGTGCAGCGGGTGTAAAATAAATGCTTAAATCTTAATGCTTAGAGAGTCAACGCATCCGATATAAATAACAGCCTCTCAAATGTAAAGTCTCTGCGGTCAAGAGTCAATCCAAGAGGCACGGGGAGTGATACATGTACATTGTCGAGTCTGTAACAGGTCAGTCTCACATACTCACACACAGAGCAATTCAAAATCACCAGTTTGTCTGAAACATTTCCTTAGGCTATGGGAGGAACCTAGCTGAATCCCATGCAACCACTGGAACAGCATGCAAACGGAACACAGCTGGATTCAAACTCCAGCATTTGTGAGGCACCAGTGATACCTGCTATGCTGTTGTGCTGCCCTCCTTTGCGAATGCTTTCCCTAAAAAATATGGAGACAAGTTTAGACAGTTCGGCTCCTTTACTTGCAGAAAATGGAATGTTTGTGTCCCAGGGGGCTTTGCAGTAAATGGACAACGGTGGATTAACTAAATCAGTTGAACATCAGAAGTGTGCAATTAAAATGCAACACAGATTAAAGAAGGGAGAAAGCAAAGGGCAGAAAAGCCCACTTAATCCTACCTTCCATGTTGAGCATGCATTGAATTAACAATCAGTCCTAAATAAAGGTAAATAAAGGTGATTTCCTGTCTGACTTGCTCTGTGCATCACAGGCACAGGTTTTCCTGTGGACCTTAGTAGGGCACAGTTAATGTCCTGTGTGTCACATCCCTAATCTTATTCCAGCCTTTGGAGCGCATTGAACAGGTCCATAATGCGGAGACCACAACTCTGTGTAAGGTCTTTCACCTGTGCTTTTTTATTATTGTTATTATTGGCTCAATATTTAGCCAATTTTTACCCAGTATGGCTTATAATTTTATCCTTTTAAACTTGTATACATTTTTATGTTTGTAAGTACCTTGCTGAAGTGCACAAGAGCAGTGGTCTCGTTTCATTTTCAAAAAATATACACAGAAAACATCTAAGTGTTTTCACTTGCTTGTAGCAGCAGGTAGCGTAGTGGTTAGACCTGGTGATGGCCAGTCAATCACCTTAGGTTTAAATTCTCCTCCTGCTCGTCATGGGAAAATGGAGAGAACAGTTGGTTTTTCCCCACCTGTACCAGTGAATTGAAGAATACAAATGTTACATGTGGTCAGATAAATCATTCTCTCAGCTGCCTTGCTGCATGTTATCCCTTTCCTATGTGGTGGGACATGTTTTGAAACATTTTATTAAAGCGCAGGGAATGAGAGCTGCTGAGCAGAGCAGCTGCCAAAGCCAGGCGCTAGTGAGAGTTCATTTCAAAATGTTGAAATAATCTTTGGCTTTTCCTTGACCTGAACAAAGGAGGAGCAGTGGGCCAAGCAGGGCTTTTTCTAGCAAGGGGTAACATCTTCTGGGAAGAGACTTGGCTGCTTATCTGTTGAAAAAAAATTAAATCTTCAGGGTATCGCACCTCCCTGCCGCTCCCTGTCAAACATTTCTTTGTCTCCACTAACGTAAAGAATAACAGACAAGATACTGACCAAATATGTACTAAAGTATTGTATATACTAAAAATTTGTTTATATGTCCAGCTGCCATTAGTAGGGAATAGCCTGAATAATTGCATCTTATTAATAATAATAATAATAATAATAATAATAAAACAATGCTCACATTTTCCACAGTTGCAGGGTTGCCTTTGTAAAACTTTGCACGTCTGCCTGCTGAGGCCACTGTTGCAGTTGCCATGGTGATGCGCTTTACCCATATATTTGGACCTTGATTCTATTCTGAGACATTGCTGCCGTCACTCTCAGAGGTAACAACAGTAGCATAATTGATAAAATGCTTCCTCAGTCACATGGACACATTCACAAACTGTTTCGTGCACTGTTTCCAGCTGAGGTCAAAATTGCTTTTTATGCTGAGAGAGACTCAGCCCTGCTGGAAATATGCTTAGTCTGCAATGTGATGGTTTTTTAAATAAATTATGAGTCAAAAGCACACATCATTTTGAAACATGCCTAAAAACATATGTACAGAACATGTGTTTATTGGACAAGAGCATTCATCACCTGTCACATATGATAGTAATATTACATGCTGTAATAAATTACAATAAATTATGTTTTTGGAACTGCTACCTGAGCTGATACTTTCCATCAGAAATTGATGCAGATACACAATCAATTGCCTGAAATAAATGATGTCTATCACTCATGGTATGTAAAATGATGGGGGAAATTTTGTATTTTCCAAGTGGACATTTATCTGTGGCTTTGTTCTTCAAGCTGTTGCTGGGGCTGATACTTCATACATCAGTTCCCTTTGAAAGTAGTCAGCATGTCTTACACTTGGGGGGGGGCCTCATCAATGATGCTGACATTGTCCGTGCCCTTTCACTGGGTTGGTGCTGGTGGATCTGAAGAAAAGCACTGTTGATGTTGGCAGGGACATACGCAGAGAGTGCCTGGTGTCTCGTGTCATTGTTGACATGTGATGTGTAGGCGTTCCTTCTTGCACCTCTGTGTACATTTGTGTGGAAGCTCGTATGGACAGGGTGGGAAGCCTGCACTGAGTGTCAGAGAGTGTGTGTGCATTTATTGGCCATCTGTGTGTATGTGTATGTCACATCTTACTTGTACACTATTTCTGCATGCACTTGTGTCAGTGAAGCTGTCTGCGTGAACAGGGCTGAATGTTTAAATACCTATTGAAAGAATGCTCACTTGTGTGTGTGTACAGCTGGTTCAATGTGTGTGTGAGATAGGTTAGCGGGGGAAACAGTTATGTACTGTATGCCTGTTTGTGTGTGGATCTTTGTCTATAGTTCTGTCCCTGTGTATTTTTTTGGTAAAGGCCCATAAACCTGTGGTTATTCTGTGGCAATGTAGCAAGAGGCCCATGGACTCTGCTTTACATAATGGGATTGGAGCTGTTCTCACAGGACCACCCTGTCTAGCAACTGTTCACACACAAGGGTTCAGACCTGGTAACCTCTCAGCTTACCCCAAGCTCAGTCCTTGCTAGCCCACACCTCTGTTTCTGCACTTGGACTTCTAATTCACCATAACAATTTTACTCACCTCACCTACAACCACCCCCTCTGGCTTTATACATCCCCTAACCCTCTTTACACTCCCCTCATAACCCACTCTGCTTACCACACTTCTCTTCTGTCCATATTTCCACTCCACCCTTCTGTTTCTATTTTTGATATTGTTGTGCTTCAGCATATGTGAGTCAATGTTATGTATGAATCACCAGAAAGAACAGCTTCTTGCCACAGGCTGTCAGGCTGCTGAACTCATCTCAGGCCCGATCTCCGCCACCACTGCCCATAACCACTGACAAGTGTGCATGTACCTGCACATAAATATTTGTATACTTTTTTATTTATTATTTTTAAATATTTTATTTTTTTTTGTATACAGAATTTTATTTTTTTAACTATTTACATCTATTTAACCTTTTTATTGTTCATTCTCTGATTCTCTTTCCCCTGTTCTGTGGACCCAAGAATCAAAATTTTGTCCTCCCTTGCATACTTGCTAAATTAGGATGTTTGACAATGAACAATTCTTTATTCTTGAACACACACTTATTCAGGACAAAATAAATAGTATTTAAATTCACCACTTGTTTCTGCAGTTTTATTTCCTCTTCTTGTTTTGATGTTAAGCACATCAAGTCACTGGATAAATTACCATTATCTGTCACTGAAGTGTAGTGTAGTGTAAACTCAGCCTTGGGTACTTCCAAAGTAAACACAACCAACAAATAAACATTGATATGAAACATCTGTAAATGAAAACATGATACCTAAACTACAAACCGCATACAAGCTACTAAATCCATACATAACTATGCATGGATGATGTTAAACAAACTGGATTCTTCTGAAGGAAATACCATATGTAAAAAACATTCTCAGGCAGTTGTGTTGCTGTGTCACACCCAGAATTTGAACTACACCAACACCTATAATGCCCTCATTTGCCCTTCTCTTGCCTGCAGTGCTGCTAAGCAGCCTACAGGCGTCTGCTCCACTGCAGCCTGTTGAGGGCAGAGATTATCTGGGGAAGTAGGGCAGCTGGGAACAGTCCGGAACTGCTAGGAACAGTGGCCTACAGCCACTTTAGTGGAGTTGGTAAAGGGGATTACAAAGCCACGTGATTCTAGAACCAGGACTGAATGGATTCCTTGGCTAACAGAGTTGCATCAGGTCAATCCACTCAACAGTACCTGTTACTCACTAGCATGTGGTGGAACATGCCAAGCCTGCATGTATGTAACCCATGGTGGCTGGAAAAGTCATCTGTTTACACAGACCAAACAAAGGTGTTTTCTAATTTTTGGAGCATTTGTGTTTGTTTGCTGAAATCAGCATGCAGACAACATGAACTGTTTGAATGCAGATGAAGTCGCATTGTTTCTTTAGGCAAATGAAGGTATATAATTGAAGCAACAGAGGAAGAGGACTGGAGCCTGAGAGTGAGGTTATAAAGCTCCTGCAATCTTTTTCTGCATCCTGCAACAATAATTATATCTGAAAGAAGTATATGTATAATTAGGTATATGCCTGTTAAACATTAATTCTGTGATAGCTAAGACTCAGGTTTTGGTTCCCACTCTTTGGTAAGACCTACCTGAATGTACTGCAGGAAGGATTCTTCTGTCTTTACTGTGTTTTCTAGGGCCTACATGTCTGTTACGACTGGAAGACAAGTAAAAAATTTTGTTTTCTTTTAATTTTATGAAAAACACAAAGGAAATTCAGCCAATTAAAAGAATACTGAAAAGCATTTAAGAATTTAATGAAACTAGGAGCACTTCATCCTTAGGATTGAGCAGCAAAGTGAAGGGTTTAATCAGAAGTAATTTTCATGATCTCCGTCCTTATCCCAGAACTGGAGCTGTTCAGCTTCCCACGCAACATTTCTCCTTCTGGAGTTTGCAGACAGGCGGGACCATAGCCAGGTGTCTCTGGTAAGGTTCTTGCCTTACAAATGACAAAGCTGACTGAAGGAACTGTAACTCAGAATAAGGAGGGTAATTCTAGATGTTTTCTAATGATAAACTGGATAAGGAGATATTTAATACTGAATTACCAACCAAACAAGTAACAGTTGTATTGTATTTCAATATATGGTCGCATGTATTTCTTAATAAGGAGACCAGAATTTCACAAATACAGAAGACACATCACCAAGGCAAGACAATGGCTCATCAGTGTTACACTACTCTTACACTGCTCTATGGCAGACCCACCACACAATGGTGCACCTCATCTCCACCTATAAACAAAAATGAACATTTTCATTGCCTGTCATTTTGAGAAGGAAAAGATAAACCTTAGGATGCCACCATGTATTTAAGATGACATTTTGCTTTATAATGTAGTCTCTGGAACCTTGCAAAGGATAAACAGCTATGGTGAGCTTGCTTTTCAAGATGCGAACAAATTGTAAGCATATACTGGACTGGTTCCATGTGTATTAACTACATCCATTATTTATACCATTGAATAGAAAAGGATAAATCAGCATGAAAAGCAAGAGTGGTGAAGTACTGGACTGGTCATTTCTTAGTTCATCGTAAATCTAAGCAATAGGGGCTGTTTGAGTGTAACTGTGGTATGCTCAAATGATTCAAATAAAAGACAAACATTAAAAGTATTGCTTTACTGTGTATCAAATAATTGACCTTCTAAGCAATAACTAAACAGAATTCTTAGTCTGACCTATGACCCTTGTGCGTGAGCATCAAAGCATAATGGAGGAGCAACTCAAGGGAATCGATATCGTCATGAGATTGTTGTTGCCATAGTGATACACGTGATGGTTGTGGCAACCTGACTGCATCTTCACTAAAGGAATTTTTTTCACATCATTCTTACGCTGAACACCTCAAGACGTAGACTATGGTTTATGCAAATTGATAGCGAGCATTTATCTGCCTTCAGAATTCCTACAACTGTTAAAGCTTTCTGCAAACAAGTTTTGAAAATTAGGCTGTAAAGTTTTATAGCACAAGTATCAGATTGAAGAGTTAGATTTGAGTTATAGGTACAAGTTGCACAGCACATGATGGTTTCAGAAAGATTTTGACTACGCCAAATTAAAAATGGCCCATGAGTGAGTTTATTTCATTTGTATGGACCTTTCTGATTCCTATTGCATACACAGAGCCTAGGGTCCTTCTCTGCTTTTAGGACTGAACTGATTTCTTGGACACAATCCACTCTTGTACCATACAAAGCTAGCCCAATGCCACCTATCCTTGAATTCATCCTCATAGTCATATTGTCCCTCTTGAATTTCTGGTTTTACATAAAGCAATCTGAAAAGTTAAAAAGCCAAAAAACTGAAAAACAAAAGGTTTATTTACTTTTAAGAAGGAATATCAATTTCATTATCCTCCATTAAGGGTTGCTGCACATCCCATCTCCAAGAATGTAGTGCCATGCCATTTAATGCTTTATCCCCTCCCTAGGTTCTCAGCTGGAAAGGGTTTGTGGTTTGCCAAGAGTTTGCCTGTGGTCCTGGGAGAGGACTGACGCTGATCTGACGCAGAAACAAGTATGGCTGGGGGATGGGGTAGACAGGCAGGAGCGGTGAGGACAGGAGAGCTGCTTGCTAGCAGAGGGGTGCTAGGCTTTCAGAATGGGAAACATGCAAAAGAGACATGCCGAGTTACTATTCAGTGCGTGCATTTCCTGCAAATAAACCGGTTTCAAAGGAACTGATCAAAGAGATTATACAAATGTACAAATGTATATTGGTTAAAAACAAGAACTCAGTTTGATGAGTTGGTAAAAAGACTGGAAATAATGTGTTTAGTGGAAATCCTAATGAACACTGATATTCTTTATAGTCAATGTGATGTAGTTGAAAAAAATCTAAACATATTTTTTTGCATGGTATTTTTAAGCATCATCTGCTGTTCTTCCAGAATGTTTACCTCAAATTTTAGGGTTTGAGGAAACTTGCTTTGCTGTGCCAGGCAAGCTGTGTTGCTGCCTATCCAATGAGAACATGAACTCGGTTTTATTGTACAGCGTAGTGACATCGCTGAACCACACCATCAGTAAGGTCCAAATGCTCCTTTGTGTTTTTATTGTACTCTGCAAAACTATCAATGGTGCCTTAATCTCATATTTCTGGAAATGATCTGCTGAGTTCACCGTCTGCCTTTGAACAGAACATATATGCCTGGGCTTGTTTCATAATTCCCCTCTACTTTTCAAATCTATTGCTACATCCATTTGAATGATGATATTTTTTGTTGTAAATGGTCACAATCCTAATTTTTAAAAGCAAGATTAGTGCAGCTTGGATAGTTTCAATGCAGAGTGTTTTTATTTGTAATGATCTTAAAAAGACGTTTTAATCAAAGACAGGTGTTTTTCGCTTGGGGTCTATGGGCACCTTGAGGGACTGTAGACAGGCTCCACGGAGGCTGTAACACAGACTTGCTTTGAACATAACACCGTTTAACCAAATAAAAAGTTAAAATGAATACTATGCTGTTCCTCAGATATAACTCTGAAGGTAATAAATATTCAATAGATTGAGTGTAATATTTTCTCATAGTTTATTAGCTTTATTCAGATTTGTGAGGTAGCCTGTAGTTAAGAAAAGGTTAAGAATCTCTGTAGAGAAAGAGGTAGAAAAAGGAGACTTAGATAAGAATAGGTGATTTTGATAAGAATTGTAATAGGACCTTTAAAAGTTATCCAAGCTTACGCCCTGTGTGTAGACAAAAAGAGCAAGAAATGCAATAAGTCTTTTAGGTACTGCCAGGAGCTGAGCACACTGCCTTGTGACACTCAAGTGCATGACCTTTAGCAAGGGGTCTGTAAAGGGAAGTGAAGGAGCCACAAGTTGGCTTTGAGCAGCATTGTGTTTGCACTTTTTGGAATGACCAGTGATGCATGTGGCCATTCCAGCATGGGTAATAAAACAGTCTGATGTTTTGAAGAATGCCATGACCTTCTGTCCACATGACACTCATTATGTGCTATAGGTGGCCTGCAGTTGGTGAAACAGTGCTTCTATCTTTATTACACATTAGCCCGCATGGACAGCACCTTGGCTCAAAGAACACAGCTGTCAGCTCTAGACTTGTGTAGTTAAAACTGGCAGGGAATTTGCTTAGAATCTAGTTATGCTATATTTGTAATATATCAGAAGACATGTTGTTCAGGGAAATGCGGTGCCTGAAAAATCAGTGATAAATTGGGTTTTCTTGAGTACTTTGCTATGGACTAAGATCCAAACCAGGGTGTTACCCACCTTTTCTCAGGGACTACCCTGGATGAGCATCCACTTAAAATGGATGGAGATTAAAAATGGACATGTGTATATGTGCAATGTTATTGTTTACTTGTCTAATACATCAGCACTTTCTTTCAACCTGTTGTTCAGTTACCTTCATTCCAGACAATTAATTATTTCCTTAATTTTGCATAACTTAATCTAACTAAACCAGTTTATCTTGCCTCAGAGCTCTGCACATTGGTTTCCTTTTAAGCATACAATCATTTGGCAGTACTTTTTGTAACACTTGACTATGCAGTGATAACATAATAGTTTTACTGAAGCATGGTCACCCTTGATAGTGGTTTGGAACATGAAACAAAAATTAATGTGTGCGACTGTGAGGTGTAGCTGTGAGGACTCAGGATCACACTCACTATGACCAGGAAGCACAGCCCCAAATTGTTTATGGGGAAGTTGAACAGGTATGAACAAGTTTGAGCAGAGATTTTTCCTCTTTTGCTCTGGTGCTTGTTGTCTGTCTCAAGAAGGGTTTGATGGCTTTGTATCTCCCCAAGAAAATGGAAGGATGTTCTCTTAAGAAAACAAATGTTGCCTTAGCATCATGTTGCAGGAATACCAGCTAAAATGTATAATAATTTGCACAAATGACGTACCTTCTACAACGTGCTTACAAAGTGCTTAGTCATCTAGAAGGTGGAAATAGAATGGGAAAAAAAACAATAGTATCAAATATTCTCAGGCACTTTAGATTAATTCTCTTTGACTCATAAGAGGCGATTAGAAGAAGCAAAGAAAACATACAAACCTAAAACAGAGTGCTATAATATTATAACAGTTATGCGGAGGTGTTGTGAAATTTACAAAAGGGATGAAGGAAAGACAAAAAAGGCAACTACAGGAAGAGCTGAGGGTGGAGATGGTGGGCATGGCACAGCAGGCGTGGCGTTCTCGACCAATGGCTGGTCACCTTGTGCTTCTCATTAGCATGTATGTACAATGTACCTTTCTCACATTTTGCCAGTCCCTCTTGAGCAACTTTATGCAGCACACCATGCTCATACCCCTTCAAAAATCATGTTTTAAGTTTTCCACTTTGGAATTACTGAAACTTCTCTGGCTTCTGTACTTTTCACTGTGGAGGTACAATGGGGAGGGTATCCGTGCTTGTGTCTGTGTACTTGTGCATGCAGGACTGCAGGAGTTCTCAGGTTACAAATTCCTTGACCCCCAGCTGGATGAGACCAGTTGTGAGATGTGATTAAGGAGAGCTTCAAGGAAACTCGACTTTGCTCGCATCAGGTGGAGGAGGAATCTGAGATGCAAGATACGTGATAAACCTTTCGTCCCCTTAAGAAAGTATTCAGCCTGCCACCTAATAATATCACAGACTGAATCAGAACAGAATAACTTTTCAATGAGGCTACCAGGGTTACTGGTAATTCAATCGCTTAGATTTACTTTTAATAATCAGATACATGAGCAAAAGAACCATAGACATGTAAACAGGAGGTTTCAAGATTATGTAAGTGCAATAAGGTGATACCAAAAACCCTGGAACAGAAAGGATGGCAGGGGGGCAGGGGGTGAGAATCAGTGCAGGGTCTGTGGGTCTGTCACCAGTCCATGCCAAGATTTTTCTGATGGAGCCAGAACTCAAGGAAAAACACACATGCTGAGCTCTTTCCGTCATCAAGTCTGAGAAAATAAGGGAAGAAAAAAGGGGGAATGAAAGAAAAGAAAGGCGAGATTTGATTTCATTGATAATTTCTCTTGTACTTGGTATCTTTGTAAAATTCTGCACAGAGATAATTACCATCTTGAATGAGGCAAACAATAAAAACATTGCCAAACTTCCTATGAGTAATATGTTTATGTTATTTGGCATAAACAAGAGAAGGTTTAAGAGACAAAGACAAAGAAACATTCTAGGCACCATACTCAAATCTCAATGAATGAACATTTTTCTTATATTTCTTACCAAATTTTATTTAGGAAAATGTATATTATTAATTATTTTTTTAAAATTTACACACATGGCTTCCCAAGTTTTTATTAGCTGAAATTTTAAACAACATTTGAGGAGACATTTTTAGAGGCACCTTACATTGTGCAATATACGAAACCTGGCTGCACGAACAGGCGCACAAGACTGTACTGGAATACGCACTCTCACACATGTAAAGAAGTTTGAGTACAAATCCTGTAAAGATTCACTCACACACATACACACCACCCATCCACACCATGTGATCACAGCAGATCAGGTGAATGAGAAAGTCAGAAAGACCCTTCTGCTCCAGTATTGATCTAAATACATGTTAGCTTTTGCTGTTCAGACTGAGATGGAAAACAAAGAGTACCACCTTGAAAAGGTGTTTGAATCCTATCTCCTTCTGTCGTACCCTGGAACAAGACAGTTACCACAAAGTGATGCAGTAAAAATTACCCAGCTGTGAAAAATAGGAAAAATCATTTGAAGTTACTTAGAAGAAAAGCGTTAGCTAAATAAATGCAACAAAAATGTGGTGGGAGTGGGTCATTTATAAATATTAACCCATTTTATCTTTCACAAGAAATGTTTGCAATAATGAAAGGAAGTGTGAGAGAAAGAATAGTTACATAGTCCAGTAGTGTTTGGTTTACAGAGACAGACTTGTACCCTGTTTACTGGTTCAAGTCTCAGCAAGAAGTCGTCTGTCCTACCCTTGAGCAAGTGCACTGCTGTCTAAGTGAGTAAAATAGCAATACTGAGGATAAAAGTGTTGGAAAAGCAAAAGAAGGGCAATATGTTAAACTGGGGTCCTTGCCAAAAGTAACCAGCTTTTACCGGTTGGGTGTTTGCCCTTTCATTTTTTTCTGAAGTGTATTAAGTTGCCTGAGTTAACAAAGGAATTACAAGACAAGGAATCACATGCTAAGGTCAAGTAAAAGTGTAACCTGTTCTAAACCAGAACTCATATGATCTCCCAATCTATTGTGAACTGTGGCATGAGTGGTTTTAGCTGATAGAAGCAAAAACTTAGGTGATAAAAGTGCAAACGGCAGAACTGGCAGTGTGAAGCATTAATTATGAATTGCTGCAAAAGAAGGCAAACCTTTAATTCCTGTCTAGTTGTGATGGGGTAACCAGGTGGGCTGTAGCCTGTGGTAGATATAGCCTTAGTTACAAACCGCCTCAGCTCTCTGCCCTCACAAAGCATTAACTAAAAAAATTCTGAGTGGTCTGTTGTTAGCCAGCTTCAGAAGTGTAACAGGTGCATCTGGTGCATTGCACAAATACAATCTGATTTTTTTCTCATTAAAAAATCAAGACAAGGCAGCATTATCTGTTAACTCCCAATGTTGTGCGGAGCAATACTCTCTGCAAAGTGTTACTGAAACAACATGATATCTCTTTGAAACTTTTTTTTAATATATTGTTCTTCTGCCTTTACGCACCTCTTGGCAAAACCTTCATGTAGGAAGATATGCTTGAAATACTGCACAACTGAGCAAGAAAGGCTTTAAAAAACAGAATGAAGGTCTTAATTCAGAACACAACCAAGATCCAGGTACCGGTCATTCTTTATTAAGTCTGGAGGACTATTAAAACATGCATGTCTTAATGATACTAAATAAATTCCACAGTACTGAAGTCCTGGTCCCAATAGACATGTGATACAGCCCTAGGTTAAACCAGCTATTACATTCAACCCAAGATGGGTTTGACTCAGAAGTGCGGTCCTGCTTTCTGAAACAGCTTTCCCTTACATCTCAGCCTGTTATTACAGCTCAAACCCCAAATCACTGGCTGACCTTGTCATTTCCTATCATCAGATTCCTTGAGGTTTGCACAAGGTGCTGTCAGAGCACAAGGGTAAGAGATAGGTGTACACAGATGATGTCAAATGATCATGCAACAGAACTGTGACTTTCTCCCAGCCTGCTCTTTCAGTGACTTAGATTTTGTATTGAAGATTATTATTGCTATGCTTCACATAACTGAAACTTTATCTGTATAAACCCTCAGGAAAAAACAAATGTACCGATGCTGCCAAACTCAGGGTCAACTGTCTTCACACAGGTATGTGTGTGAACATAAAGTTCAGTAAAGTTCTTTACTGAAAGACTCTTTTTTCACAACTCAGTCATTTGCCCATAGACACAGATAATGTCTTTATGTACAGACATGTATCTGAGCCCTGGATTAATGGATGTCTCAGTGAACTTGCAAGCTGTTATAGGGTTTGCTGTTCCTGGCTCTTTGGTTGGGACTAAGAAATTGCTGAATCAAAGCAACAACAGCAGCCTGGGAATCAGGTTGCTACTTCAAATTGTATAAATGTTTAGTGGGGCCTTTGGTTTCCAAAGGAGGCCTGGGAGACATTAGAGAGCTGCATCAGTCCTCAGTGGAATAATGTCCCTGGCCAGCATAGAAAAACAGCTCTGGCCTGATGTGCTGGAACTAAACCACATGGGTGGAGAAGGAGAAGCATGATGAGAAGAATGGCCAGGCAAAGCCACGCAGCAATTGTCTGAAATACATCTTTGTCAAATTTTGCAAATTTGTGTTGATGCCAGTGAATATATTTGCGAAAGAATAATGTGTGTCACTGTGTTGTATTTGAACACGGTTCAATGGAGTGCAACAGACCTACAAATTATACTACAGTTCTGCTGTACAGGTCTATTGCAGATTTACTGAGGTGTGGGATGGTTTATTGAAGGAGCTTCAGAGAATGGAATTTGCTGTCCAAAACGTCACATCCAGTTAACGTGTCATAATGTCATAATAGAATTGTTCAAACACTCCCCCGATATTTCTTCCACATTCTCACGATTTTGCCCCTGGAGTAAAAAAAAGACCCTCTTGTTTTACCCCTGGTCCTCTCCACTCTTACTATGCTCTGTGCTCTGACTCATACCACATTGGTCTTCCACCATGGCTCAGCACTTCTTCAGGGCTTAATACTGCACTTTGTGTTGCAAAAATATGTCAATGTTTGATGGTCAACAAAGAGGTAAAAAGATTTTCTTTTCTGATTTTTATTCAATATAGAGATAAAATCCAATTCTGTTAATGGGTTATATTATCCTGTCTTAACATAATACATAAATGTATGTCCATCCACACACCCATTATCCTTAACTCCTTGTGCTGGGCAGGTTTGCAGTGTTTTGGAGCAAATCCGGGGATCACTGGGCACTTGGCAATGAAACTGCATCCTGGATGGGATGCCGGTCAATCAACGAGGGGCCGCAATGAGTATGGGCAAGTTAGAGTGACTAAGCAATCTGAAAGAAATGTTTTTGGAATGAGGAAAGAAACCCACAGTAACACAGAAGACCATACGCACTCTACACAGATGGAGCTGTGTTTGAACCCACACATATACAGCCCAGGTACTGTAAGGCAGCAGCATTACTTGCTGTACCACTGTGCCACCCTACATGAATGTATGAGTTTATGTAAAACTGAAAGAACAACAATTGCTGAGTATAAAAGTCATTGTATTTGCATGTATTCATTTCATATGCATCATAAAATGTTAACATGTTTATATAACTTCCTTCTAAAGCTCATAAATAAAGCTATAACATTAAGATAATTCAGTATGTGTATGTATGTGAGTTTTTCTTTGATTTGACTTTGCACAAAGGATATAGATTTACCTGTGCAATGGTGAGACAGAAGTTAGAAATAGATTCAATAGTTTAACAGTGTAATAGTGACACAGCATTTTTAGTCTAATAATTTTTAGTCTGTTGTTCAAACTGGTGAGTTACTGTATGACTAGGTGCTACATAGTTAACTCTCTCCTATTTCACTCTTATTTCTCCAACATTCTCTGTCTTCTTATCTTTGTTGGTTGATTCTCTTTGGACTTTCTCTCTAAACCTGGAGAATCCTGTTTGGGTTACTGTCTGCTCACAGCTGCCACTGAGGCCTCTGTGTTTTGTGTGGGCACAAGAAACAGAGAAAGGGTATTGGTGCCAGGGAATAGTGTCCTCTCCTTCTTACTGCTGCCACAGTTCACCTCCTGCCTCCCTTGTGCCCATAAATGCCATTTCTCACGAAATCGAACACCGTGGTGCATTGTCAAAGACCTTTCCTGTGTCCCAGTTACTGAGGTCACATGATCCCCCTATCGCTTTCCCAGGGTGGCTATTGACCTTCATGGCACAAAATGTGTATCTATTGATGAATGAAGTCTCTCTTTTGTAGGTCTTCATACACACACTCTTTTACTGAAGGTTTTCTTGCCACCTCTTTTTATTTTGTATTACACTGGGAATTATTCCATGTGTATTTACTCTGACAGTCATTTTATTAGGATTTTCACTATTTATTTTATTTTATTTATTTAGTTATTTCTTTGCACAACAGAAGAACACTCAGAAATGCAATTGCAGAAATACAAAGAGAATGTGCTGTGGAGGTTAAAAAAAACCCAGCAGATGTGTAGCAGGACTTGACCTGAAAATGAAAGAAGAGTTTAAACACAGATGATGGAGATGACAATGAAAGTTACATCAGACAGTTTAGAAACCATAAGCATGCAGGTAACAGTAATCTAAAAAGATAATATTTAACAGAAAATAACAAATGGAAACATATGTCCAGCAATCATGTTAGCCATGTCATAAATTATATTCTTCCACAATATTTTGAAGTAATTTCTTGAATAATATAACAAATGAACACGATTTCAAATAGGCAGGAAGATTGTCTCACAGATGGGGAGAACAACAAACTATCACATAGTAGTTTGGGAAAAGAAACAAAATTTACAGCTTGGTTTCCAGTTACACCACCGAGGAATGAGTGCTTTGCATCACAGTTGTAATGCAAACAAATTATAACACTTTTCTTCATGACTTTTCCATCTTCATCTGTGAATGGTAGCAAATACTTGGCATTCAGCTGCAACTATAACTACTGAGAATGTGCTTCCAGTGTGCCAGGCGGCTCTGCAAAAGTGTCCATTCTGCTTAAGATTAGTTTGACATATGTGCCGTGTTTGCTTGTGCTTGTGACTCACGGATATCTTCATTATAGGTGGACAGGGCCTTATGAAATCATATACATGGGATAAATCAAATTTTTAAATATATGGGTTTCATTATAAGGATTGTTATGCAGTGTGTATATGGCAATAATTATAATGTTTAATTTTAACAATATTTATATGAATAAATAGAAATTTAAACCAATATAATGGAATCAATTTTGTGCTGTAATTATAGTTATTGCAATTTTTAATGTAGGTTAGACATGTTAGTTTAATTAAACATTCACCTTCTGAAACACTCAAATAAATATATTCATAAGAATTCTGGGTGAAGTTTTCAGAGTATTTGATACACTCTCTGTCTAAAGCGGCATACCTCGTGAAACGTAAGGAATGAAGAAGGGCTGGGCGGTTTGACAGGGCCATTGCCCTCGCTGCCCTGTGTTTTTATAGAAAGCTGTTTTTCTAGATTGCACAGTTTGCCTCCAGGCAGCTCAGTGTCTGCGCCATAGAAACATCTGCACCATAGAAACACCCTGCGACAGCAGAACTGGGATGAGGACATGGCCAGTGCAGTGCCTGAAGAGGAAAAAAGTCACCGGTGCGCCCCTAACTGCCATACTGGTGTATGTATCTGTTGGCACAAGCAAACAAGCAAAAAATATTACATTTTAAATTTCAGCAGCGAAAAAAGAGAAAAAGAAGAGAGAAATACTGGGAGATATTAAATATGTTCACAATATATTTTTCTTCAGTAAAGGGGGCCCAAATTTGAAACATGCCAGGAAAACAGTGCCTAAGCTGACATGCAGCATAACTTGCACTCTGGACAATGAAATGGAGCAACGAAGACTATTATGAACAATGGCCTTGTATTGTAGCAGTTTATTGATATGGAAGCTACGCAGTGAGGCAATCTAGTTGTCCGAGGACAGAAAGAATCATTGGGA
This sequence comes from Arapaima gigas, assembly GCA_900497675.1. Classification (NCBI taxonomy): domain Eukaryota; kingdom Metazoa; phylum Chordata; class Actinopteri; order Osteoglossiformes; family Osteoglossidae; genus Arapaima; species Arapaima gigas. The sequence goes on from UFQX01000032.1 coordinate 19,619, forward strand.
GCTTATGAGAAGTTCTGGTACATAAGGAAAAGCCATTGTTCTCCAAAGAACAAAACATAGAAGTGCTGATGCTGCATACCACAGAGTACCAGCCCACTTTAAGCACTGGTCCAGTGCATTTTGCTGCAGAATGGGCTACAAATAACGGTTCTCATGTAAAAGCTCAAGAATGTTTCAAGGAAGCTGCCAGATTGTTTTCTGTAGATGAGTTGCCTGTACTCTTGCAGACATTCTGTAGGGAAGAAGGCTATGTCTGACACACTTTTACTGTATGCAAAAGGGACGTGAATGCTCTTCATTCTTTGCAGGGCCTTGACTGCTATGCTCAGCTCATACAGAAAATCTGTGCATTCAGAATAGCAACCCATTCAGGAGGGGCACACTTGATGGGGTTAGGTGGAAGCACAACAGTGTAAATTAAAAAAACAAAAAAAGTTGACAAATAGGGAGAAGATGGGAGTTGGAGGACAGGGAGCTTCTGACTGGCTCTTTGAATTCCTTTTCTCTGCTTCTTTCAGCTTCATTAATATCATATGTTTTTGAATAACTGAAATATTAACACAGATATTGTTGTTTCTTAAATTCCTAGATGCATATCATTGGATTTGTTATTGAATTGTTGCCTTAAAAATGAAAATGTTGAAAACATTGTATGGGATGACTTGCTTATCCTTGGGTGCCCTGACCGCTGACCCCTATCATATTATTTACAAAGTGGCAAAGGATTATCCAAATTCCATCTGAACTCCATCTCTTGGACTACCATTGACCTTACCTCCACAAACACTGGTTTGTCTTGTCACACAAGTTTTTGGTTTAACCTAAAGGACAGGAGTCTCCAAGATTCCACCTGTATTCCAACACCCAAATCACACTAAAATCGAAAGCCAAATTACTTCACTTTCAGTAACTGAGTGATCAAGTGTTTTTTTCTGGATTGAAAACTTGCATACATACAGGTCTAGAAAAGGAATGATAAATTGTTTCTAATAAATAGTTAACAAGTTAGGAGTTTATGATTCACTCCCCAACCAGGTCCATAACATATTTGACAGAACTGGTAAGCAACAGATGCCTGGGGAAAAATCCAGCGATGACCTCCCTACTCCAACCACTGTTCTCGTCAATACCAAATTTACCCTGGTGTGTCTTACCTCACGAACACACACAAGTGAACATATACACATATTCCTGTTGGGTTGCTGTGAAGATAATATCCTGGTGCAGCAGATAGCATACTGGTACTGGATGTTGAGCTGTAATGTAAACTAAACCTATTCAGCTGTATAAACGGATGAAACACTTTAAGTCACCTTGGATAAAAGCTTAATACAACAACAACAGCTACTACAATGACCATTTTTTATCATTAATAACAAGAACTATAATAATAACAATAATAATAATAATAATACAAGCATTGTTTATCAACAGACCTGTCTCACTCCTTTTCCTGAGGCAAAGTTTTGCTCACACTTGACTTCTAGTCAGTCCATGTGGTCATGGGTTAAGGACCGGCTGGGGTGGATCCAGGTTTGTTAGGCAATGAGGTACGTGACTCTTATCCAGCGGTGGGCTTCACTCTCTGAAAGACACCAGCTTCTTATATTCAGCCACTCTGCCTCGACATCCCAGTTTTTAGTCCCTTGTTTTACTACATTAACACAACAAAACATCAGGCACTAACAAAAACAAACTCAGTTCATAAAGTTAACAAAACAAAGCCTTGATTTATGTATGATAGACCTTTACTAGATGTTCTGAATGGCATTCTTTGTTATGAGGTGCCTAAAATATTATGTTTCAGTTAAAATTTTCTTCAGTTACATTGTGAAAATGACTATAATGAATGACTTGTAGCAAGCAACCTTTTTTAAAAAGTTTCAAATAATTTGCAAAGCAAATGCCTTATCATTGAAGATTTTAACAGCAACTGCCACGGTCCTCCAGGTGTTAGAGAAAAGTTTGAACTAGCATCTAACGTTCAGATAAAGCCCCATACCAAGTGACTTACTGCCTGAACAGCAAAAACCAGCGCATCCCTTTGCACACCTGAATCAGAGAAACTGAAGGTCTCATAGGCGCTCAGGTTAGCTTGCGAATCATTGAATTGCAAATGTTCAAATACACCAGTGATAAAATATGGATCATTTTCTTCATGTTTCGATTTTCTAAGTCTTGCAGAGGAGCGAGCGCCCCCTGTGTTCACGCGGACAAAGATAAGCGCCAGTAAAGCGGACTGAAACAGAACAGAAGTGTGAGGCCACAATTATTCAGCTCACTTCCACAGTGTTTACAGCTCGTGCCTGGAGTTTCGTTTGACGGTGATTCTAATAGCGCAAGAGAAGGCGTCATATTACCATGGAGACAGAAATGAGTAGAGCCGTGGTTCATTCCTACACCGCAATCTGCGCTTTACACCGTTTCCTCCAAAAAATCTTGAGCAGCAGTCATATTTTTTTAAAACATTGCAAGAATAAATTTTATTATTTTGGCTTTTCTGATATCAAAAAGTCGAACAGATAGGAAGAGCTAATAAGCAGCATTAGCCAAAAAAGCAGGATATTTGAGGAAAACCCAGAGAGAATTAAGTTTTCGACTTCGTTTTATACTTATCGGTTTTCTACGTTTGTGTCTTTACATTTTTGGCATTTTTTTAAATGTTAAAATCTCTGTCACTCTGGAACAAGAGCGTTCTGTAACAATTAAAAGTTAATTCAGAGTTAATATCCGCTGATATATGTTGTTTTAACAAAAAATGTAAAAAAACCTATATTATATTATATATTTCATGTCATATTTCGGAAATCAGTTCTCCAGTTGTTCTTTAATCACAAGAGGAGACACGTAAGCAAATTTAATTTTTTTGACAAAACTGGAGACTATTTACACGGTACACATTATGACGCTATTTGTCCCGCCCTTCTGACGTCACGGGAATAATCTCTCCTTTTTCTCTGTCCCAGCCTCGTGGCTCATTCAGAACACAGGAACTGGAGGTGGCTGGGCGAGAAGAGTCAAACACGCGAGCTTCTGAACCCGCAAGAGACAGTCCGGGCAGTTTGTTTCACTGAGCGAGCTCAGAAAAGAAAGTCGTAAAGATGGATTTGGGAGAAGAAGGAAAAGCGGCGAACGGAGATGCGGTCGCCAACGGGGAGACGAGCCAAGGGGCGAGGACGCCCGAGACCTTCGTCGACAGAGTGAAGAGGGTCGCCAGGGCCAACTTGCTCGTGATCCTCACGGTGGCCGGGGTCATCGTGGGCGTCTTCATCGGGCTCGCCGTGCGCAGCGCCGGACTCAGCCACACTCAGATCATCTACTTCGGGTTCCCCGGGGAGATCCTAATCCGCCTCCTCAAGATGATCATCATCCCGTTGGTGGTGTGCAGCCTGGTGTCCGGGGCCGCCAGCCTCGACCCCCGGGCGCTGGGCAAGCTGGGTGGCTGGGCCATGCTCTTCTTCCTGGTGACCACTTTGATAGCCTCGGCCATCGGTGTGGTCATGGCGTTCATCATCCAGCCGGGCTCTGTCACCGTGTCCCCGACCGGGGTCCTGGCCATGGAGGACGGAATCCCTCAGTCTAAGGAGGTGGTGGACTCCTTCCTGGACCTCATACGGTGAGCAAGGGCACGTGGCACTGGCCACCCGGACAACCGAGTACACGAATGAGCACGTGGCTCTGTGTCGCCTCTCGTTTTCTTAATCCTTTAAGTACAGCCTTAAATTACTCTGATAGACATAAACAGTTGCTTTTTAATGGTGTTTTGAAGTGCTCAGCTTTTCAGATGGTTTTTTTTAAGCGTCGAGCGGGCAACGGTAGTACAGTTACAGTTGTAGCATGTTGAGTCTATGAATCACTTAAGTCATAACAGTTACAGCTAAATAAACCTTTCCCCGCCAGGAAATACGCAGTACTGTAAATAGGAGTCATTGCCCTAAAACCTCTTTTTTTTAATCTAGAATGCGGCCATATTCAGTTTATTGACACGCACAACTGAATGGCGCACTACGGCGTCGTGTCACCTAATGCAAGCGCGCGCTCTGTTGCATCAGCTGGCGGTTTAATCCTGTTCTCGTGTGTTGGCGCGCGATTCGAGAGCCATTGTATTCCGGAAACCCGAGTTCGGAGTCATTAATTTGTCGTTAATATTTGTGCTCGAGATGTAGATAATCCTGCCCGAGTTGTGTAATGTTGAGTTTTATTACAATTGTGTTCGCTATTTACCAGAGATGGTACTCACCGTGACGCTTAAAACAGATGGCCCGTACTGAAGAATAGCTATTATTTCGTTGAATAGTTTAAACAGGTTAATTGGCACTTAAAAAACCTTTTTTCTAGGAACTAAACATAACCACACTTGCCTTTATAATACGTACATTCCAGGTATAGCTCAAATGTAAATATTTACGTTGGACATCAGTGGAGGCGCGTTGTTCCACGTGGCGCTGCAGGTGATCGGCCTGGACCAGAACATGGTAAATGGGCACTCAGGGTTTAAACACACCGACACATCTCCGTCTCTTTTTTCATGCTGCCTATTTTGGTGCCAGGTTCTTGGTGTAAATATGTAAACAGCTGTTTGTATTCAGCTTTTACTGTACTGTAAAATTCACTGGTTCTTTGTTGACCAGAACAAGATCTCTTGGCTAAGCAGATGCCTGGGAACCTGGAGCTCCTCAATCACTGTGAGATGAGTTGGTATTCTAGTGAAACCAGAAAGTGTTGGCAACGTGTCTGCTTCATCAAAGGTGTTTTAATGGGATAGGTGTGTCATTGCTCTTTACCAAATGATTTAGAAATGCGGATTGGGAAGAGTCAGCATTAACGTATTGCTATCCGGATGTGTTAAATATTTGACTTTCAATTTTTTTAGGGGGGGAACGGGCACATTAAAGTGAGCAGCACATGGATGAACTATGTAACTCTCTGTCCCATTGACTGGACCTGGGTCAAAGGACTCGCTGTTATTTTTAGACCTACAAGTTTCAGAAATGCATTTTGCAGTATGGTCCCTGGGGGTTGTGCCCTCCTGGATATGGGGACAACACATTTGGGAAGTCTGCATTCTTGCATTTCTTTCCTTTGGGTGACAAGACCGCTGTAGTTGTACTGATTCCCAGGTGCCAGTGTTTGTCCACAGTGCAGCATTAGGACAGTATTGTTGGCCACATACCTTAGGGACCACTACACCTCGTAATATTTCAATTGCGGTTTTATTAATGCTGTTAGACTGAAGTCAGTCTTTTTTCTAAAAGACTGGAAAAATTGTGATGTTGGAAAACACCATAAGGCCATCGTGAGCCTCTACTTGCTCAGTTCCCTTTTTTAAAATGCTTTATTAAAAACCGTGGAGCGGAGCAAAAACTGTTTAAATGCAAATGAGGAACACAGTTAGGTCTTATTGGCTTGTTCACTAATACAGAATGCATAGATTGGTCAATTTTCTGCATGTCAAAAGTTAAAGCGTCTGGGAGGGGAGTGGTCTGACCTAATCACCCTAGGGGAGAGGTCGAGATGTGCCTGTTTGTGTGTCTTGTGGTTGAGTGTTGTTCCTGAACTCTAATACTTGTGTTAACCACTCTTTTAAACTTTTTCACACCATTGAACCATTCAAAGTGAGGCTCGGCTCCAGACACGTACTAGTCAACAGTTGTTTACTCTGTTAAGTAAAAAGGTTTGCCTTCCCTTTAGCTCCAGTGCACAGTTTTGGTTGAAATAGGTTGGCTCTAGGATCGAAAGCTTTCTAAGTGTGTCATGTGGAAGAGATTGCAGAATGTGCAAGCTAAGTTGGTGTTGGGTCTTTAAGGTTTTGAAATAGGATTTACTTTTACCTGCTGTATGAGGACATTTGGCACTGTTTTATTAAAATTCAGCAAACAGGGATTTAAATTGTCTCTCTGAATGTTATGATGGCTTGCTAGTAGTGCTGTGGGTTTGTGATCATCTTGAGTGGCTCATATCACTCCCATGGCAGAGCACACTCTTGCACCTTGCCATTGCTCAGAGAAAGAACCACTGTTTACACTCCAAAGTCACTGTCAGAACATGAATGTGGCTTTGTGGCTGGTGAGTCTCACTATCGGCAACATCTAACACTTTTTATGAAATTCCGTCCTATTTCCTCTTTCTACTAAGGCTGTGTTGGTGTTCATCTTTCAACTTTCTGGTACAGTAGGGTTTTTCCCTTTTTTAAGTTCTAAGTGACAGAAAAGCAGCACGCTATTTTTTCATACTCACACACTTTAACATTTGACCAAAGTCCTACTTTAACACACTATGACACTGCCAGACATACAAAAATTCAAACTAAAACAGGACATTCTTTTCTCTATGTAAATCTACATGTATAATTTTTTAAAGTTTGCCCAACAAACATATGTAAAATACAGCTGTATATTCGTACACAAGTCATGCAGGTTGAGAACAGTGTACAGGGGTACCACAGAAGGGGGCATCCAGACATTAGAATTGGCAGTCTACAGGGCTGAGTCCTTAACTACCATGATGACTGCTGCCCAAACTCAGTGGTCTCAGCTACTGAGGACTCCGCTGTCATACAGAACAAGCCACTGTTGCTGTTTGTCGCTACTGTCTAAGTGAGTTCCATTTAGATGCAGTTTTGGTCTCGGCAGATAGAAGCAGAAAAACCACCCCAGCTGACATGGACACAACAGGGAGATGGCCAGCAGGGGCAGTTGGGGCGTCGACATTTAGCACTTTGAATAAACCAAACATGGCAGCATCCAGATAAGAGGCAGGGCAGAGGTTGCTGAAGCTGATAGCTGGAACTCAAGACGGACATCACTGTGACTGATGCCACACAGTGGCTCGATTAGAGGTGGTGAGGAAGGTAGGAGGGACATGCTCACCTGCAAAACTGTGTAGTCATAAATGGGTATGGTTCTCCTTTGTGGGGTTACATGCAAGTCTTGCCTAGCAGGTACAAATAACACTGTGGCTTTGCTTAGCGAAGCAGTACTGGACCAGTCCCTGTGTGCTGCAGACTTGGCCACACACATCCAGTGTGTAATAACCTACTCTGGTAACAATTCATCAGCATAGCTTTTGCTTCCCTCCCTCCCTCCCTCCCTCAAAGGTTGTTTTGGAGGGTTTAGGAACAAAAATTTCTCCAGATATTTGAAGAGTAGAAATGTATAAATTAAAATGCCCCCCATATTTTAGTGTTTCATTTATCAGACATGGTGGAGTCTAGAAGGATGAGGATATGTCATGCAAGATCCCTAGACTTCAGGACATGTAGGAATGAGGTTGGAAGCCTTACTGGCTCAGACAGAAAACCAAACACTGGTGGTAACAGCCATACTGCTGTGCTATCTCCTATTTGGAAGACTATGTAGTCAAGTACGAATAGAGATCGATGATGATGATCTTCTGCAATAGGAGTTATCAGCTGCATTCAGAAATGCAGTTTGCAGCACTTGAGGTCAAGGTTCCAGGTTGCAGTTTGGCAGATTTGATCAGATCTATTTGCTGCTTTCAGATCCGGTGCTACTGGGCTGAGTTTTTATGCTTTGTATTTTTTTTAATCTTTCAGGAACATTTTTCCCTCCAACCTTGTTGCGGCAGCATTCCAATCGGTGAGTCCTGTGCTCAATGCTGTGTTCAGTATCACAACATGGTCTGTTGCAGTTTTTGACACACATTCTTGATCTCTGACATGCTGGTGGTGTTTAAACACTAAACTAGCCTTCTGTTATGAGAGGAAAGATGAATGATTTGTCTGGTGCTTAACAGGCTTGGTTATGCTTGTCTAGTATTTGCTAGATGATTTTGTCCTGAGTGACTAAAGAGGGCATATGACAAGAAGCTTATTAAAAGAAGGACTGATGATAAAGTTTGTAGTATGTGCTGAATATTTTCACAGGAGAAATATAAGGTTTATTTACTGCAAGAATATGTTTCATGTAACAACCACAGGTTTGTGGCTCACATCAAGTGTGGAGTGGTGTAAAACGTGATGTTAAATGGTGATTTATAATGTCTCCTCCAACAGTATGCAACCAGCTACAAAATGGTCAAAGTTGGGAAGAACACTACAGATGAATTTATCACGTTTAGCAACTATACTGTGGAAAAGGTTAGTCATGTAATTAACATTTTGGGGTCTTGGTTTCCTTGGGGATCTGAAGTTTTGTCAGAATTTATGTTTGTAGTTTTTCTTCAGTTTGTCACTTCTTTGAGCATCCAAATACACCTGGAAGCTTCTGGCTACTTTCCTATTAGCTAGTACTATGGCTTAGAAGTGGGAAAAATCACAAACTAGTGTATCAAAACATTTTCAGTATGTTATGATGTATTTTTTTCTAAAAATGTAGAAAAATGTTATTCTCTTTGAAAATATTAATTTAGTGTTTGTCACCAGTCTGGTTTGTTTTATACATTCGTCTAGTCATTTTGTCAGAAGTTATTTACTTCTGTGTATATAAAATATCTGTTGTCTATGTCAGGAACCATGCAATGAGGCCCTCCTTTGTTTTGACTCTGGGTAGGTGCCTTTTGGTGTCGATGTGGATGGCATGAACATCTTGGGGCTGGTGGTGTTCGCCATCGTGTTTGGCGTGGCGCTGCGTAAGCTGGGCGAAGAGGGCGAGATCCTCATCAAGTTCTTCAATTCTTTCAACGAGGCCACCATGGTGCTGGTGTCCTGGATCATGTGGTGAGCATCTGCACTATTGCATGAGCCCTTTATTTTTCTGTATGTATAAGTGTTATAAGGATTAAAACAAAATGTATATTATGTAGTGCTATACATTTCTGAAACATGTATAAAAATAGTTCCAGCTTTAAAAAAAATATTTTTAATAACTGAGGCATACATTAAAATTCCTCTCTCCTGTGTCACAGGTACGCCCCCTTTGGGATCATGTTCTTGGTTGCAGCAAAGATAGTGGAAATGGAAGATGTGGCCACGCTGTTTGCGAGCCTTGGCAAATACATTGCCTGCTGCATTATTGGCCATGTGCTGCATGGTTTGCTTGTCCTGCCACTCATCTACTTTGTCATCACACGCAAGAATCCCTACACTTTCTTGTGGGGGCTGGTTGCTGCTCTGGCTACTGCCTTCGGGACCTCCTCCAGGTACACATTGCCTGAGGGCTTTTGCTTTTTGCTTTTTTGCATCCTGTTGTTCCAATCTGTTTTTGTCCAAATCCCCTGGTGAAATATTTGCCTCTTTTTCCTAGGGGCGTGAGCCCACCAACTCCCTTTATTTTTTATGTTTTCACTGTTAACTCCATGTGACCCTCCTACCCCAAAACATTAGACCCTTCCTTACTGCCTCTCTTCTGCTTTCCACCCTAAATAATATGACTCCTCTTCCTTCCTCAGTTCTGCCACGCTGCCACTGATGATGAAGTGTGTGGAGGAGAAGAATGGCGTGTCTAAGCACATTAGCCGATTCATCCTCCCCATTGGAGCCACTGTGAATATGGATGGAGCCGCACTCTTCCAGTGTGTGGCCGCGGTCTTCATTGCCCAGCTTAATGGCTACTCGCTCAACTTCATCCAGGTCGTCACCATCCTGTGAGTATCAAGTCCCTTAACCATCCTTAACCTTGTGCTATATTAGCTGTGTCACTCACGTGTGTAATGACAACTGGAATAAGCTTTTTACAAAGGGACACATAAAGCTATGAATAATTACACGTTATTTTAATTATTATGGAAGCTTACCCCTCATGTTTTTTTCAGTTGAGTATTGAACCGTTACTTTTCCCACCTTTTCTCCAGAGTCACAGCCACAGCATCCAGTGTTGGAGCAGCTGGGATCCCTGCGGGAGGAGTGCTCACCTTGGCTATCATATTGGAAGCTATAGGGCTACCGACCAATGATATCTCTCTCATCCTTGCTGTAGACTGGCTAGTGTAAGTACGAATTTAGGCTTGGGGAGAATCCAGTCTGGATAGAGAGGGAGATGGGCTAAACAGGGGACAGGATGGGCTATCAGACTGCACGTGGAAGGGTATTAATGGTTAATTTGTTAGAAATGTAAATATTTCTTTGTTTTTTCTATATGCAAATCTTCACTCTGTCCCAACCCCCTCCATGTTCTTTTTACCCAGTGATCGCACATGCACTGTCATCAACGTCGAGGGCGATGCCTTTGGGGCGGGGCTATTGCAGCACTTTGTGGACCGCACAGCACATCAGGAAAGAGGAGAGCCCAGTGAGAGCAGACTGGATGAGGTCGTGGCCACCAAACCAGAGGACTTGCCCCTCATTGCCAAGAGCAAGAAGGAGATGGAGGCGGCAGAGGCAGCGCGGTCTGCCTGTGTGCAGGAATCTGTTATGTAAGAGGGTAGGGTAGCACACTCCTCTATTGGAAGGACAAAAACAATCATTTGCTTCTCTCAACCAAAAGTGCAAAAAAAAGGCTGAGACAGGAAAAAGTGGGAACCTTCACTGATGGGAGAACAGACACGCTTCATTTTATTTTTGAATCATCAATATTTATTAGAAACCGGTGAGGTGGTCTGAACCCTTCCTTTCTGTTATGTTTTCCCTATTTTCTTCTTGGAAGCTCCTCTTAGTCCTGTCTCTAACATTGGTTTTCTCATAGTTTATCTAATTTATAGTTTATACCATAGGTTCTTTGTAATTGGTGGCAAAAAGTGTGTATATATTACTAAGAAAGGTACCGTTGGGTGGAGGCCACTTATTTTGTGCTGTCCTGCAGGTATGAAGAACCCTCAGCACAAGATTCCACATGGATGGCACACAGGTTATACACAACACAGATAACAAACTAGTGTTATCGAGGACTCTGTTATGAGACATTATATATTCAGTAAAAAAAAAACACACACACTAGATATTTACTGCTGGCCATTTTCATATTTCAGGAATATTGTTGCTTTTATATGTCAAAGATGATGTATCTCCATGAATTTTATGATGCCTGTTGAAAGGACTGCTGGGTAATTTTTTGATGAAATTAAGATGTCAACATGACAGAGTAGATGATGCAGCGGTGAAGGGATAAGATGTCACCTGCTCCTGTTGTGTCACAGTTGCTCCTTCTCGAACCGTTGCCACCATTTTAAATAAACCGTGCTGTTTTGTGGAAGTAAAATAGTGCACAAGATTATTTAAGATAAACACAGAAGTCTTCCTGTTTAATTAAAACTTGGAACTTGGTAAACAAGTTCAGATATTTAAAAGACTTTTTAAATGACTTTTAAAAGTACACCTTTGTCAAGTTGTTCAGGTATTGTTAGTGAGGGCTTTCGTACGCTGTTGAAGGCTGTGTGTTGCTGTAATTCCTTGTACAAATCCTGTGTGTGTGCGCGTGCGCGTGCTGTACACAGTGGTCATTGCAATCTGGCAATGAGGTCTTTTCTCCTGGAATTAAATTGGGGGTTTTAGGGGGACTCATTAATTTGATGCAACTATAGAAAACTCTCTTGCCAGTTGCCTGTTCACTGATACTTGTGTAAAAGTATCGTAATGTGTAATATGTACCATGTCATTTTATGACTGTGTAGAATAGGATGGACTGATGGTGTCAACCCAGTTATTTTCAGCTTCACTGGTTTGTAAGAAGCACTCCAGGCTGGTGGTGTAGTAAATGCTTATGCTGCTGTTGTCCTGTACCAAGAACCTACTGTTTTTCAACAGGTTGGACTTTAAAGACGGTTACCCGTTACCAAGAGACCAAGAGTGTCTTGTCTGCATGGCCTCCTCCATAGGTCTTTGACACTCGGTTTTGGCCATCATTTCTTGACAATTTTTTTATCCGTTTTTTGTAGATTTGTTGTGTAAAGCTGGTTTCGAAAACTTTTCATTCCATAGGTTTATCAGCGTGTAAGAGAAATGTCTGGGTTGAGGGGCCTCTTTGTTGATCTCATACGAACATGTCCAAAGGATACACTTGCATACGAGGGCATTTGCCTTAGGTGATTTCACTGGTTGTAAAATAAAACCATTTCTTTGTTTACTCATTTCATTTGTTTTTTTTTTAATTCTTTTGTGACCATTTTCCCTTTCATTCAGAAGAAGATGAGTAGGAACTAGTAGTGCTGGTATGTATAATGTGGCTGGTAGGTGGAGCTCACCATGTGTGAGTGTGAGTGAGTGAGAGAGAGAGAGATCTGCTAGGTGACATCTTTGCATACATGCACAAGCAGCCTCTTTTTCGTGTAGCTCTCCTGTCTACTGAGCCCCCATGTTTGAGTCATGCCAAGAGACCTGTTCATTAAAACAAAGACTGGAAGCTGGTCAGGAAACATTTTGTTTTACTGTGGTGATATTTGACCACCCACTTTCCAACCTGGAGCTTCAGTGCCTACAGATCCACTGGCACAATCTGCAGCAGAACAATTTTATTTCCTGTCTATAGGAAATAGTTTACTTTTATAGCATATATAAAGTTGTGTAACTTTAAAATATCAGAAGCTGCTTTCTATCTTTGTTACGGGGAGTAAGAACTAGAATGAAATGCTGTAGTTGTGCTCGTGTCTCCTGCCACCTGGCGGTAATATCTGTGCATTACAGGTAACCACAAAAATTTTGCACGGCTCGTTAATGCTGTAAGTTGCTTCATAAACTGACAAATTCATGTCACAGTAAAATCCTAAAAGTATTGACAGTTCAAGCCAGTATTGCTCACAGTGTTAAAGACAAGACTAGAAAAGATTAACCTTGCTTTTATTTTCAGTTTCAGGCAGAAAGTGGAAACATGAAATCAGTGGGAACTGTATAAATTGTGTACAGCCAGTTTGAACAGCCTTCATCTGACAATGTGAAGACAACGCTGAAGAGACACAATGTGTAGTTTAAATGAACACTGAGTTCATCCTGCCAGGCTCAAATCTCATGGCTGCCATCTAACAGAACAGCACCTGCCACAGTACCGGAACTCTAAAATATGAAGTCTGGAGGGATTAAAACCTGCTTGTTTCATTGTCTGTACAGTGAGAGTGACCTATGACAAACAGGCACTGCTCTAATGTGAAAACATACATTATACACCATGATGTATGACTTTAGTGTGCAACATGTCAAAAAGTGAAACCGTGCAAAGTAACACATATACACAGCACATACACACAACACATACAAACAGTACACACACACATTACTGTTCTCACCAGGAGAAGTGAGGCTCAGCATTGCTTGTGCCTATTACAGTATCACTTTTCCAGTTCAGGGAGTGTGAGGCAGTGTACAAGCTGGACTGAATCTCTCAGGATCTATCTCTCTCTGCCTCACACACACTACAGTAGGGAATTTAGAAGCACCAACCCACCTGAACCACATGTCTTTGGACTGTGGGAAGGAAGCCATTGGGTCTTCATGCAAACTCCGCACAGAATGAGCTGGAATGAGTCATGTCCAAACCCACCTGCCATGACACTGTGCTGCTGACCTTGTGCTTTATGTGTAATTCAAATGTGTTTAATTTTTTTCAGGAACATTATTAAGATCCCCACACATCAACAGGTATATATAAATATAGTAGCTTCCTTTCTGTGCTGTGAACACCGACTTTGGGTAAATTTATAGTTGACGAAATTTATTCTTCATTTACCATATGTGTTTCATCCAGTCCGGATATATCCTTTGGGATTCACAGAACTGAGCAGTGAAGGAGTACACGATGTCCAGTGTGTCTGAATGCGATGCGGCCGCTGGGGGTGCGGCATTTGTAGGACTTGCTAATGTGCTGTACGCCACATGGTTTGATTTTCTCACTGTAGTCTTTGAAGAGACACACCTGTGATACTTAGGATAAACTGTCCCATGGAGGCCATTTCAACAACGACTTGACGTGGTTCCAGCACCAGTGGCAATAAAAACACTCCTCTAAAAGGGCTACACTAAAGGCCCCGCCCAAAGGACATGTAGATTGTATGGCACAAATGACAGATAACCACCCCTCAATGCCAGTCTGCACTGGACATGTTAGAATCGACTTCTGTCCAATTTTTTCTTCATAGGGTTGGGGTACTGAGGGTTTTCGATGACCCCCTCCCCAAATTTGAGCTCCAAGAAGGCGCGGTGATTGTTGGGTGCATAGGCAGTGATGCCTGCGAACTGCATTGGCACCAGGGGCTGCAGGAAGTGCTCAGGGAACTCCACATCCTGCTTGTGCTCTGTCCACGTGTCCTTGGTCATGATGCCATTTCGGGCGTAGAAGGGCCACAGGTCCACATGCAGGTGGTTGGCCTCACTGTACTGCACCCGGTAGAAGTCACCCTCCACTGCCCGCTCCCACACGTAACCGTTAGCATCCACCAGTGAGCCAGCATCCAGGCTCTTCAGGTAGTCGCAGTTGGGCACGTCCTCCAAGTAGATGCCCAGGTCCACGTCGTAATCCCACGGGATGATGTCCTGGTGGCGAGCTGCACCCAGCAGGGAGCCACCCTCCAGCCAGTAGCGAACCCCTGAACTCTCTAGGATGCCAATGACGTACTTGGTCGTCTCCCGGAGAGCACGCAGGCAGCAAGGTGGAGTCCAGCGGTCCAGGTAAAGGTACTCAGGGGTGTCATCCTTCACTGTCCCAAAGCAGCGGGGTGTCTCCTTGCCACAGCCAAACCACTGCTCCTTGCTGTCAGGCTGGATAATGCGCCTGATGCCAAAGTCACGCATGAGGCGATTGGTGGCGTCACGCAGCCGGGTGTCTGCCTTCCACTGATTGTGGGCAGAGCTAAAAAGGGGGCGGTGACCAGCAGCAAAGGAGGGTCCTTCCAGCAGCTTGACCTTCCAGCCTCGCAGGGACGTCTGGATGAAGAGGGATGTCAGCAGGGGCCGTGCCAGCGGGGTGGACAGGTTAAAGAGGTCCTCGGTGCGGATCAGAACCACGGCATCCCCGCGTAGGGCTGTGCACACGCTCCCACTGCTGCCTGAGGCAGCTGTGGCATATGTGGCTGTCCAATCACGCAGGCTCACGCGAAGGTGAAGGCACTGGACAGCCGAGCGAGCCAGTACTGGGGCTGCCACCAGCCGCACGGGGCCACCCCCTTCACCCTCCAGCTCCCGGATCAGCCGCTCCAGCTGCCGGCCGTGCTCCAGTTCAACCCCATCTGGCACCAGGAGAACGTACTCCGTCTGCACGTGGAACTCGGGCCGGTGGGCCTGTGGGGGCTGGTCAGGGCTAGGTGCAAGCACTAGGAGGCGGGACCCCTCGGGCAGTGCCAGGGGTGGGTAGGGCAGGTTGTCAGCAACAACCAGAAAGGGGAGCTCGGGCCTCTGCTGCTGGAATGAACGGGCCACATCACTCACATAGTTCTCAAAGTCCTCAAACTCCCGCAGCAATACGGTGATGCGAGGGCTACGGCTGCTGCTGCCTCCTCTGGTTCCTGCGCCAACAGCCACGCCCCCAACCACCCCCCCGCCAGCCCCAAGGCCAGAAATCGGGAGTGCAGCTTTCTTAGGATAGACCTTCCCTGAATCCCGGCGCTTCTCCATCATCTGCTGCTGGGCCCGGGACACATAGTAGAGGATGAGGAGGTTCAGCGCTATAGCGCCAGTGAGCAGGCCCTGGCACAAGCTGATGCGCATTGTGTGTCCTTGTTGTCAACAGCCGATGTGACAGAATCTAAAAATGTGCACAAAGCTAATGTTTGCCTCAGTGGAGCTGATCTCACTTTAAGTGCTGCACAAATGGATTCCCTGAGTTGGTGCCAAAGCAAGAGGCAGTAATCTTCTCCGCAGTGTAGGTGCTCAGTAAGGTGAGGCAGCGCAGCCTCTCAGCGCGAGCCATTCTGTTCAGCTCCAAACCTCTTCGTTCTGGAAAGCCCCATCTGTAGTGGCAACGCTAAGTCCTGTTTTCTGCTCTGAAAGCAGAAGGCACTGTAGTTTGACAAGTTTTATGGCTGCCACATTGTTTTTCACTCAGCCAGCCACCAGGATGACCAAACTGCCAGACATCTTCAAAATCCTTTGTCTCGTATTTGTAATGCTGTCATTGCCGAGGGTGTTTCTGCCAATTGCTAGTGCGTCTGAAACACAGAAAGAAATAAAAAAGGTGATCTGTGACAGGTCCAGCAACCCATTTACCCTTTACTTTATTAGTTACATGGTTCTGAAACCCTCTATAAGCTCTATGGTATTTATAATTTACATAAATAATATAAATGATACCCTGCAACAGACTGGTGTCCCATGCTGGGTGTTTTTTCATAGCCCAGCACCCAGTGATTCTGGGATAGGATCCAAACCGCCACAACCCTGACCAGGATTAAGCAGTTAACAAAACTGAATAGATAGTTTATAAATCATTAAATGCAGCACTTCACAGTTTTTTACATGATGCTGAAATAAATTTTTATTTTGTTAAGCTGGAGCCTTAGTCCAAACTGATAAATCCTTCACTGTGTAAAGTTCAGCTGAGGCAAAGACATTCTTACAGCAGTGCTGCAACTGAGCTGCACTTTTCCAGCGCAACTGCACAGTTATTTGAACACACCATTTACTTCATCCAGAGTAACTAGTAAGGACACAACATGTTACACATGCACATTTTCACTGATGTATGAATTCACACATAAATAGAATTTGACTAAACAAAAAAGATGATTTGTGCTTGTGACTGGTTTCATAGGTATGACAGAGTTAAATGCATTTCCCTCTCAAAGATAGTTACAATTTACTTGTTATAAATGCAATAAAAACATGTTATTGAAATTTGGCCACACTGGGAAGCAGAATGAACAGATGGACTCACTGTCATCTCGGAAAGCAGATGTGCTCCATGTGCAATATCCATTTTCAAAACATATATTTTCACATGTAATGTCATCAACAATTAATTTATTAATGAATAATAATATTATAACAACATTCAGTTCACTCAGGGAAATTCGTACCAAAAATCTGGTAATTGTCTTTTTCAAATACTGTAATAATAATAATAACAATAATAATACCTGCCTTTAATAACCTCGATAAGTTATAAATTTCTGCTATAAACATTTTACATAAGCAGTCAAAATGAACTAGGATCTTTTAAGTCTATTTGCTTGCCAAATATTAACATTATATAAAATCTGCCCATTGTCTAGTTAACGAATATATGGACCTCAGGTCGTATGTACATATGTATACTGTACATATGACTTATACATATACGAACTAATATAAAAGTGAACCAATAAACGGACACAGTGATGTTGCAGTGCAGTTCCATTTAGCCAACAGCCCACATGCAAGGGCAGCACACGACCGAACAAAAAGAGGACGTTTACCATGTTAAAAAAGCAAGGCGATGATGCACGCACGTTAAATCAATGGCGGTTATATATGCACTCCTTGCAAATCCCGTGTTTTTTATTTTTTGTGACTCAAGATGTGCAGTTCACGAACTGCACCCTGCGGTTATTCGCCTCGGAAATGAGGAAAGCGGTGGGATCACTATGTGGCAGGAAGTCACTGCCCTGGTTACCGCTGCTAACGCCGTTGTACCTTCACTGTGTGTATCACTATGTTGCAGCCCTTCTCGAACGCGTGAGCTCACAATGTGGCAGGAAGTTTCTGCCCTAGCTGCTGGTGCTAACGCGGTTATGTATTTACTGTACTGAGCGCGCCTCGCGCGTGACCACTATTTTCTCAGCCACCGTGAAGCCTGTTTGATCACAATGTGGCAGGAAGCTACCGCCCTGACTGCAGCTCCTATCACGGTCTTCCTCGGCTGGAGCGACTGCGCTCGGAAGGGATCACTATTTTGCAGCCGTTCCTTATGACTCCCTGCGTTTCTGTTTCGCGACAGAGCGAGTGAGAGAGAGAGAGGGAGTGAGAGAGGGGAAGAAAGGGAGAGAATCCGCCGTGGCCATTCCGGGGAAAAGGGGCCTTTGCCGTTATTCTGCTGCTTTCCCACCGCCTTGTCCCGGCCGCTTTTCTTAGCCACATAATGGAGGCGGAAAGGTCTGGCGGAGGAGCGGGCACAACGAACCCGAGCTCCGCAGGGAGCGGCGTGGGGCGCAACCCAAACGGGCCCAAGGCTGTCCCGGGTCCGGCAGCGGGAGCGGTGGCGGCAGCAGCTCCTCCACCGGCAGTGGTGGCTGCAGGGGGCGCGGCAGGCGGGTCTTCCCAGGCGCGGGAGCCACAGGACGGCGAGGCGGGCCTGTCGCTGCCCGGTATCCTGCACTTCATCCAGTACGAGTGGAGCCGCTTCCAGGCCGAGAAACACCGGTGGGAGGCGGAGCGGGACGAGCTGCGGGTAACGGGCCGCTCAGTGACACGACACGGCGCGGCGTGTGTGTGTGTATGTGTGTACGTATGTATGTATGTATGTATGTGTGTGTGTGTGTGTGTGTGTGTGTGTGAGAGCAACAAAAAAAGAGTGAGCGAGACACGGGGTGATGCCCCACTAACAAACAGCGCTTGTCCCCGTGCCGGGTTCAGGACCCTCGGTGCGGTGTCTGTGTTACACTGTTACAGTGTTGTTTTGCACTGTGGCGTTATGGTGTTCCCGATACAGCGCTAGTGTTACACTGTTATACCGATGGTGTATTATTCTGTGTTTATGGTTGTGCACAGTTGGTTTCTACGTGAAGTGTGGAAAATAGCCCGAATATACCAGTAATTGCAGTCAGCAACATTGTCCAAGCTCTCCTGTGTGTGTGTGTGTGTGTGTGTGTGTGTGGTCTAACTGCGCTGGAGGAGGTTACATTCAGCTACAGGTTGCTTACATGAATGTCCAACAAACAGGAAGATAAACATTCTCTCTTTCCTCACATTATTGGTTTGCAGTGCAGGTTATAGTCTGAAGGTTGCTGGTTAAAATCCTGAGAACCTCTACAGTTATTGATATTAATTTTCAGAAGTATTTATTCAAAGTGACCTACAATATTTGACCCATTTATAGATTGTTGTATTTTACTGGAGCAATTCAGAGTACCTTCACCAAGGAGTATACTTCAGGAGTGGGGTTTGAACTGGGAATCCTCAGATTACAGACTACATGCTAATGCTATACACTTTGGGTGCCCAAGTTAAACTGCTCCTGTGAAAGATAGTGCTGTGTAATATGTGCATTTTTACGGGGACTTCGGTGAAGCTGTCTGAGTGACGTCAGGTAGTGATTTCATTGCCTACCAGGTTTTAGAGAGACTCTCAAAGAAGTTTGTAATATGAATTCAGTTCAAATCCTGTTTGTAGCCAGAAGTGAATCCAAGATGTGAGGGGAAACAGGAGGGACCAAACTGCTGAACCCACATCTCTGCTTTTTATTCTTCCTGGAAACTCGATCACTGTTCCTTGCTGATACAGCAGGTGGCAGACTGGTTAAGGACATGGACTTGTAACCTGAAGCTTTCTGATTCAGGTCTTGTTCCTGCTGTAGTCTTGTTGATCAAAGTACTTTTAAATATATACAATGCTTTCCTGTAGTAAAAATATCCTTCTGTATAAATGGTTCAAAGCATTATTGCTGCAAGTAGTATTCATAATGCTGACATAAACAATATGTCCCATTTTGAACCTTTGTCTTAAAACTAATTTATTTTAGACATTCTATTATGTGGTCTCCAATTAAAAAAAATTGGAACAAAATAAATGTCAAAAAATGATTAATGTGAGACTTTAACACTTGAGGTAATCTTGCAGTGAAACATTTTGTTCTCTGGATCGATAGTAGAAATGAATTATCTTTATGAATAATAGATGTGTGTTTTGTATGTGTGGTGCTCTTAAACACAATAATTTAATAAAAATGAAACCGTTTAACAAACCACATATACAGCAATAAAGTTGGAGAGTAAGAGAATAGCAGTAGACCATGATTCTCATTTTAAATTTGGTTTGATGGTTGTCCTACTTTAGTTTCCCCAGATGGTTGTAGTTTTGAGGGCCAGGATGCAGTCATGTGCACAGTTAACTGCTTATGTGTCTGGTTAGGAGCTCACAGGTGGTGCTTTTCACAGTACACACCTTTACACTTCTTACCTCTGTAGTCGAGTGCAGGTGGTTAGGGGTCACGACAGAGAATTCTCAATAAAGAGAATGTGTGATGGGATGACGAGGGTCTCAGAAGACCCCAGTTGACTTCTGTGCTGTCTCCATCCTGGACGTAGACTGGCAATCAGTTTCTGTTCAAATTCCTGCAGAGCCCATGGAGTATGAACGTTTGCCGAAATACTTCTCGAGGAAAAGTAGTCCATCATATAAATGAGTAAAACATCAAACTTTGTGATAGATTTGTGTGTTTGTGTGTCGTTCCAGTCCAGCACTGCACTAACACTAGTAATACAAAAAAAACACTTTTGGATTAGAGCAACAGCTAAGAAACAGTTTTCTACTTGTATGTCACTATGGAGATGGAACATAGTCTCTCTCTACCCTCAATGCAGTAAATGGTTTTTCGTCTTGCTTCAGAAAAATCTTGTATGAAAGCTGCAAACAGTTCTTGCAGTAGTAATTTTTTTAAAATGACTTACTAGAAAAGAAGCATTTTGTACTGTCAGAATATCCCCACAAAGTCTATTTTAAGGGTTTATTATCCGTGTGGAAACATTTTCCTCAGAAAATTCACACACATACATACACAGCTCCCGCCCAGCTCTTTCCCACAAGGGCGAGCTCCCTGTCCCAGAAAAGGCCCCTGCTCCATATGATGCCGGAGCACAGCCCTGTGGGAATCGATGGTGTGCGGCAGAGTCTGGAGAACTGCCCTTGACCTTGTTGTAGTGGAGAGAGGAGCGATGATGGTCCATTGCTACACCACAGCCAATGAAGGAGTGGTAAGTGGAGCCTGTAGGGTGCGTAACAGTCCAGCAGACTACAGTTTCTGATTGCAAAGTTGTGAAAATGTAGCAAAATCCAAAAAAAGCATCAGGAAAAAGGGGAGTCAATGCCTGGAGCTCAGCTTCTGTGAGGATGGGCAGGCATTGGTTTGTGTCCTCTATTGCTGTGGTTCTGCATGGCTGGTGGACAACCTATAAAAACTAATTATTCTTGAAATATGCCAACGTGGATGACATTCTCATATAAGTGTGACACATAACTTTATTAATTCTATAATATAATTTATTACTATATTAGTTGCTTCAGTTGTAAATTGCTGACTTACACGTTTTTGAAGCTCTCTTTTTCCAAAGATTTCATATTGTCATTGGTAAAATTTTGGTTCACAGTGCAGCCAGCCTGACTTGTGTTTACCTGCCGAGCTGATAGATGGCAGTAAGGAGCACCCAATTGGCATATATGTGTAGAACTGTCTTAAATCAGCTCACTTTCACATTGTTTACTCCAGCTGCCTGTACTTTGTGAGAGTTAGCGAGTCTGAGAGTGTCGGTTAGAAGATGTTTTACCATGGAGACCATTGAGTAACGTCTGTATTATTTAAACTGTTTTGATTTGGGAATGAAACGGGTTTGTGAACAGACTTGTTTCTTTAGTTGAGGAGCCACTGCACTTTGCAGATGCCTTAATTCGAAGTGACTTGTATTGGACCCATTTATTGGACCCTGAGCAGGATTCAGCCATTAACAAAAATGAATTGATGCATGGATGGCGTTTTTAGGTGAGCAGTTGAAATTGAGTAAGCTGATCACTGTACTGCAACAGGAGCTGTGAGGGGCTTAAACTGCCAGCCTTCTGGTTACAGGTCCATCTGTGTAACTGCTCCAGTCTATTATTTAAAGAATTAGCAACACACAATGAGGCAGCCCACTTAAAAGGCCCTGCAGTCAACTAGTGATCAAAGACCAGGCTTTGAAAACCATTAATTGATGGTAATTGCAGTTGTGGGACAGCGTTTGTTTTATTAGTGTGTGTGTGTGTGTGTGTGTGGGGTGGGGGGGGGGGTTCCACTGCACAGTCATAAAACCTGTAATTCCCAGGAGGCTTGGATGAGGGTGGGCTGGGAGCCAGGGAGCCATGGGTGAAACAGGAGAGAGGTGTGTCTTGCATGTTTGCCATAGAGGTGTGAGTCATAGGCATGGATGCAGGTTTCTGCTTGTTCTAGATGATACATTGAAATACCCACAATTCCCTAGCATGAAAAACAACAGCAACATTCCAGTCCTCCTCCTCCCCCTTGTGTTGTCTCCAGATTACTGTTATCAGAGGGTACCTGCTCTTTCAGGTCTCCATTGTAAATGTAAGGCTTTTTCAAGCAATGTATTCTTGTGTATGTTAACACACCCACAGGAGTTCTTTTGGTTTGTTTCCTGACTGCCCTACCTTCATTATTGTTGATTCAGTATTATTTGGGTGGAACCGCCCTTTTCCAGCGAGCTTGGTGGCTCAAAGTTGTATATTCTATAGCTCTACATTTTTTAAAAGGTTCAGTTTCAAAGAGATAATTATTTTCCTTTATTGTTTTTTTTGTTGCATTTTCATGTCATCTAAAATTTCAGTTTGTTTGAGTGAAATTGACCTGTATTTATATAGCCAACCATCAGATGTCAGTAACATGCACTCAAACCAGAGTTCAGGAGCACCTTAATTCTCTCCACTTCTGTAGTTTTTGCAACTTTTATGTGGGGTTTGTAAGTGATGATCAATAACAAGATGACTTGTACATATGCATGTAGGATGAATAGGTGAACAATACTTGCTGAACAAGAGATTGTGGAGAGAATGTATTTTTTTGTTTTTTGAAATTTAAAATTACTTTTAGTGTAGGTTGACATGAGTAAAATGTTAATATAAAATTGTTACAAAGGTATTTATTTAGTATAGCTATATTTGAGTTTTTTTTAATATAGAACCTAACCTGCATTCATAAGACAAGGAACCAGTGTATTTCCCCTTCTGAGATGTGAACTTGCTGCCTTCTGTTTATAAGACACACACAAGATGCACATGGAGCTGTGTGTGACGCCACTATACTCTACCACCCACCAACATTCCGACTGTTGTTCTTCACAGACACACTCTGCCAGGGGCTTCCCAGTGCAGCCTGGGGCAACCTGCTCTACGCTCCCCTTCCTCCTGCTCAGATCCTTGCTCAATGGAATTAGTGGAGCTGTTGACTAAATTTTGGCTCTAAGATGGCGAATCTTGAACATCCTAAAATTTTATAAGATAAACTGATCAGATGTGTTTAATTTTATCATTTTTGTTCATTTGTATTCATTCTTGGGCTTTAATCCTGATAAGCTTCAATTTGTGTAATAAATTATTATTTAGTAGTTCCTAAACCCCTTTGACATTAAGTGTAGATTAAATTAAATTGAAACCCTTATTTTAATTTTTCTTTTTTCTTTCTTTTTTTTTTTTGTAGCCACAGATAAAATGTGAATCCTCACTATCACATTCTGACAGAAGACTGTTGCACATCTAGTCTCCAAGACACAAAATCAGAACCCACAGTGGGATTATTCAGTCTTTGCTGTTTTCCACTTCTGTCTTGGAGCAAT
The DNA here is from genome assembly GCA_900497675.1 of Arapaima gigas. Taxonomy (NCBI): domain Eukaryota; kingdom Metazoa; phylum Chordata; class Actinopteri; order Osteoglossiformes; family Osteoglossidae; genus Arapaima; species Arapaima gigas. The sequence continues at coordinate 42,944 of UFQX01000032.1, forward strand.
GTTTGAGTTCTCTGGCTGCAGTTGAATGGATCAGTCATTGCAGGAGAGGTTTGTGTACATTAAGACACCACAATGAGAAACACTTTGAGCTGTGTTTCCACACTCAGATTGTCTAGACATTTTTTACTTCCAGTAAGGGTTGTCCAGTGAAAGAAGAATGTTTTTAGTGCAGGACCAGGCTTAATCTGTGTCTGGAGAAAAGGCTCTCTCTGGGTTAAGACATAGCATTGAGCTTCCGCTTATGAATAGAGCTGGCTGGTTGTTTTAATGTATTTCTGTGTGTATCAGATACTTGCTGTGTGCACACACATGCAGAGAAATAGAGCTGGTCTGCTGTGCAACACTACAACCATGGATATGGTGCTGACAAAGAGGGAAGTGAGTGAAGAAATGGAAGTGGACTGGGAAGTGATTTCCCCCTGGCGGTTTTGTGGTCCTTATGAGGGATAGGGGATGGCAGAGCTGGACAGCGATGAAGATGTGCAGAGAAAGTCTCGCAACGAATGTTTGTCAGCAGTTGAGGGTAAATCCAGACGACTTCTGGGCTGCTAGACTTGTGCAGACTCACAAGAAGAAGCTAATCTGTGGTCCAGTAGAAGGCAGTGAAACATTGCCCACCCCTGTCTTGTATTAATCCTTATTTAAAAAAGCCTGACATTTCAGATCCACAGTCTGTTTACTTGACTGTAAACAGGAGAGTCATACAGTACTCTTTATTTGCAGCTCTCACGAGGCATTTCATCTGTTGTGTGATTGTGTATTTATTGTAGTAATAACACTTCTCCCTGGGAAAGGATTTAATAGTTACATACTTTCCTGGAGATTTATTTTTGAGTTTTGATTTTGCTACCAGTCTATTTTCACATTTGTTTCTCATCATTTCATTGGCTGCTGCTATACTGAGTGCAAACAAGCTGCTTATGCTACATTTTAACAGGTTATGTCCTTGTTGTAACCAGGTTGACTTGGGTAATTCAGTTAAATCCAGGAACACTATACTGTAATAATGACGATGATGATGATAATAATAATAATAATATATTTGTATTTGTAATAATAAGAACAGTACAAATTTGTGTTAATGGAAGAAACTTCGGCATCATTGTTGTTCTGTTGTTGACATCTTGGGTGTTACGCTGTGTGTCTAGGCTCAAGTGGCCTTCCTGCAGGGTGAGCGCAAGGGTCAGGAGAACATGAAGCAGGACCTGGTGAGGAGGATCAAGATGTTGGAGTATGCACTGAAGCAGGAGAGGTACGTGGGGGCTGGTGGAATCAAGGTAACAAAAGGCAGAGCTTGAGGCAATATGTTGAGGTGGGGCTTGCTGACTAAGGTAGGGTTTAGAGGGACACGTGACTGACAATATGCTTGTTTGTTTGTTTCCTCAGGGCCAAACATCAGAAGCTTAAGGCTGGCAATGAGCAGAACCCTGGAGAGAAGAAAACAGAGACCGAGACTGAAAAAGGTGGGGAATCACTTACTGGGGAGGCCGTGTGGTTTTACAGGTAGACCAATGTCATGTGAAACCACTATTTTTACTAATTCTGCCTGTAAAAATGATAGGAATTGGAAATTAATGTTTCTGATGATATAGAACATGAAGATGGAATATTTTGGGTAGATGCTGTGTGACATTTTCCCTTTTCCCAACTTTGATTTACCAGTTACTTCTTTGCCAGGGCATTCTGGAATAAAAACAGACATGCCAGTAAAAAGCAGCAGGTTTTCCTACCTTGTCCCTGTGCCCTTGACCTTTGCCCCCCCTGCAACAGACTATATGGCGGCACTCAATTTGAAGTGTCCAGGTCTGTCTGCGACATGCTGTTGCTCTGTGTTGCATCACATCATTCTGCATCTAACTCTTCCTCACAGTCCCCAATGGGCCGGCAGAGACGGACACGGAGCCTGGCAGTCAGATGTCTTGGAAGGAGGGCCGTCAGCTTCTGCGCAAGTATGCCTCCCTTCAGAACGTCTTAGTCTTACTCACAGGTGGCTTGGACCCAGGGGTCCTTTGGCCTCATCCTGAGGGGCTTTGTGTCTGTACTGCTAATTACCTTAGGCACTGAAAGAAGAGCATGTCACTGAGTATCAGTAAATGTAAGTCTAGTGGAGTGTGAGGGCTTAGATAGAATGAAAAGCTATTACCCTACACTATATCCCTAACCCTAAGTACTTTGTTTACGGCCCCTCTGACATTCTGTATTTCCAGTAACATAATGGGCAGGTGTTAAGTTTTATTTTGTTCATTTCCGTAACAAAAAACTTTCTGTAAGCAGTGTTCTTAATGTTTTATCTTCATTATATTGAATCTGTCCTGTTATATTACATCTGTGAGATTTTTGAGTGAGTATGTAGTACATGAGTGTGTATGTAGTACATAATCTTCTATGTAAATTCTCATATTTTCTCATGAGAATTTGAATGGTCAGTGAAATGTGACCATCACCCTCCTACAGATATCTTGAGGAAGTGGGCTACTCAGACACCATCCTGGACATGCGCTCCAAGCGTGTGCGCTCCCTGCTGGGCCGCAGCAGCCCCGAAACCAATGGGCCCCCACCGGCAGAGCCCCCTCCAGAGCCGGAGCCAGAGCCACGAGGAGGGGAGTCCTTGCTGGTCCGCCAGATTGAGGAGCAGATCAAGAGGTGGGAGAGAAAGAACACAATCAAACATCTGAATTAAGCTTTATGTCTTGAAAGTTTCTTTGGGTCTGTAATTATTGATGTTCTGTGGTAAAACTCTTTCTGTATGTGTTTGTGTGTATCTACCAATCTTTCTATGCAGAAATGCTGGGAAAGAGAGCTCTAAGGAGCGTGTGGGCGGTTCTCTGCTGGACAAGCTGCCCTTCCTGCATGGCTGCGAGGATGAGGATGAGGAGGACAGCGACGAGGAGGACGATTTCCAGAGCGTGGCCACCGATTGCATCGATGGACCTCGCAAGAATAAGAAAGCACGCGTCAAGGTCCGGTGGGGGGAGGTGCAGGAGTCTCAAGCAGGCACTTCCTCTGAAATGCGTGCTTTTTCTGTGTACTCAATGTCTATAAACAGACTCATTGTCCTGTCTCTGTGCCCAGCTCTTTCGGGCGGAAAGGCCTGTGACGTAGCAACCTATGTCAAAGGCTACAAAGCAAAAAGGACTCTGTAAAGTGTTTAATCGAGTGTGCGGTGAGGATATAGCGAGATGCTCACAGCCCACACTCTCATTGTGTCTATTTTAATCTTTGCTTTCAGATGGAGTATTAACACTTTCCTTCCACATGTCAGTTCCACATGAGATTAAACAGTGGCAAGAATATCCTGCAGAAAGTAAAGTAGTTCTGTAAATAGTCTGACATTGTAAAAAGGGCTGAATGCAGCATAATGGTGAAGGAGAGATGGACATTGCTGTTTTACCCTTGAGCAAAGTATTTACCCTGAATTAGTCCAGTAATAGTATGTACAGTTGCTGTTTTGAATTCTCAGTTAAATATGGGTTATAGTACTGGAAGGGATATTTAGGATGAAGTAATACTATGAAGAACTTGGTCAGTTGACTGTACAGCAGTATGCTGGGACAAATTCATTTTATGTTGATTTTTTTTTTTGTGCAGCTGGGGGCTGAACCCATGACAGCAGATTTGGACCCTGAGGATGAGGAGGATGAAGATGACTCTGAGGATGCTTTGAGCGAGTTTGACTTTCTCGGCTCGGGAGAGGAGGGCGAGGGGGCTGGGGAGGCACGCATGTCAGGGGATGGCCGAGAACTAGGTGTGTTATTGCTGACCCTTCCTGCTTGTGTCTTTGTTGACTTCTCACTGGTGGTATTGACACTGCCTCCTTGTCTGTCTGGATGTTTATTGCATTTCACTGGTTATTTTGAGGCTGTCTTCTGGCAGATGAGTTGTCTGTTGTATGTTTAATCTTTTGGCTTCTTGCCCATCTGTCTGTGTTTCCTATCTTTGTCCATATGGCTGTCCATCTGTCTGTTTTTCCTCTGTTGGCCTATGTGTCCTCAAGCTCCAGTGCTGATATATTTGTCCTCTTTTATGGAACAGAGAACCGCAGGAACAAGCTGCAGGGCATGATGTCAGATTTCCCAGCAAAACCCTCCCCACCCCCCTCTGTTCCTGGACAGTCCCGCTCCAGTGAGGGTATGGTTCCGTTTTTCCATTTGCTCTGAAAACTGCAACTTTGGCCTTATTTTATCAACATACTTCAGAATCATAGTAATCAAAGCAAATTAGATTGTAATATTTTTATTGAGTGCCTCATAAAAACTGATTCAGTTGTGCTTCTACTTTACTTTGCCTCTAGGGGGTGCTCTGAGCTTCTCATCAGATGTTTTCATACTGGACACTGTTGGGGGTGGTGACATGAACCTGGGCGAGCTTGCTGACCTCACTGTTGCCAATGACAATGATCTGACTATTGATGTGAGTGTGACCGTTCTTTTGCCATTGTACCATGGCAAAGGTTGTGAGGGCGTTTTTTGCACTCATGTTTGCATGTGTATCTGTGCTTTCATTACTTTTCCTTGTGATTTTAGCTGCAGGACAGCCGGGAGGAGTTCAAGAAGACATGGAACCCACGCTTCACGCTGCGCAGTCACTTTGATGCCATCCGCGCGCTGACCTTTCACCCCAGCCAAGCCGTTCTGCTGACCGCCTCCGAGGATGGAACACTAAAGCTGTGGAACCTCAACAAGGCCATGCACTCAAAAAAGTAAATACTTTACATACTATGTGTGTCTATCAGACACTATAATCTTTTGTGGGTATAGTTTGCTAAAGCTTCACCTAAGGTGTTGCCTTGTTTTTTAACACCTTGTTGTTGCTCTAAACACCATCCTTCATTTCTTTCATTTATAATGAGTCATAAATAGTGCTGTCAGGGGTCTCTGAATATGTAAGCGTGTGCATAAGGCACCCTGGCTCACCGGAGAGGGGGCTGTCTGCTACCCTGGTATCTGCAAACTGAGACACGCAGTGGGAGAAAAAGACAGTACTGTTCTGTGCTTTTCCCATCCTATATGCACAGCTGTCATGTTGCTGACATTTCCTTGCTTACCAGGTGCTTTTCTCTAAAGCTATTTACAACACTGTAAACAAAAGAGCATTTCACGGATGCAGATACAGACATGATTCTTGAAGTACAGTCACTTAGTCCAAGAGGACTGTTTTTGCCTGGCTACATTAAATGAATAGCTGCATATAGATTTAGAACACACAATATTGATGAGGAGCCCATGGTCCACCTTGTATCACACTCAGTTAATGATCTTCTTGTGTAACAATCCAGCTCTCAGTCACAAAGTTTTTAAATAGGGAACCCACAGTACATACACACACCCACTGTACATACACACACACGCGTGCATAAAACTGTACATACTAGCGCCTCAACTTACTAATGCAATGGGGACTAGAACTCATTCTGTTAAAAAACTGTCGTTTTCACGCTCAAGATCAGTCAATAAGCACATAAAAATAAACATTTTCCTCTATTTGGTGGTTAGGTTATGTTAATCTAGTATACAGCTATAATAAAAAAACATTTGCAAGACTTTTTAAAAATTATTTATTTAATATCCAATAAAACCCTGCCATAACGTAACAAGTGGGGTCCAAAAAATTTAGTTATGTAAAATGGGTGGTCCTCTTATTGCAAGGTTAATAAAAATATTTTTCAGTTGGTGTTCAAGTTACTGTCTGAAAAGAAAAAGGGGAAAAAAAGTTTCCATTTGTTTTCATTTATTAGATATGTAGGAAATAGTCTCTTTTTTTTTACAAAACAAGCATGTGGCAAATGTAATGTACTAGTAGAATAATACTGAAATGACACGTGTCAACCCTTTGGCCAATGACCTTATGTAACGAAAGCTTGGGAGACTGCGGGAGCATGTTTCTCTGTGGCCTGTGCAAACTTGCAGAACACAATGACATACCTACTCAAAAGTTCTTGAACATGTTGAGCACCCTATATTTCCAGAGCAGTCAGGCACAACTATTTACAAACATGTGTGAACATAATGCAGAAAGTGCATTATGGAAGAGCCATGGCCCCTCCTGCTGTCACTACAGTACTAATAACAGAAATAGAAACCTTTACCTATATGTACGCCATCTTCAGTAAGTCTTCCATATGTTTGTTGCCATCAGAGGATGTCAGTGGTTGGCTTCTGTCCTCCTGCTCCCTTTTAATCTCGTTATAGCCGAGTTCATCTTCACATGGTTCACATTGTGGGGTTTTTACGGAATTATAATGGGAAGTAATTTAAATTGACTAAAAAATGCAAACACAGTAGAGCTTACAGCTCATTTTGTCACCTTTACTCCAAAGTCAAAATTGAAAAGCTTGTCTCCACAAAATCCTATTCAATGCCAGTATTTGACTGATACAACTCATAAACGTGCGGTGTTCATCATCTTGTTATGGATCACAAACATCACTCAGGTATAATTGTTGTGGAAACCAGTTGAATTAAGTTTGTCCCATATTCCTATTCTTTTTTGGTGCTGTTTACTGGCATCTTTTGGCACTAAAATATGTTGCTGTCATACTGCTGCACCCTGAGTTTTTTGAAAATGTGAAGGAAATGCAGTGAGAAATGAGTGATTGTATTGTTAAAAATTTGTGCAAACTGTCCATAAGCACCAGAAACCTCTGTGTAAAGCCATAGATCTGCATATTTGTTTATTAAAACTAAATGTAAAAAATATTTTCTTCAGAAATGCAGCATTGGATGTTGAGCCCATTTACACCTTCAGAGCCCACAGGTAAGCCAGGACTTTGCCGCATTCACCTACTGCCATCTAACCTTCCCTGTCCAAATTGTAGAGTTAGAGCTGGGACTAGATTGCTGAGCTGTGTGTTAACCGGACCTTGCTACCTGTTTACAGTGGGGCTGTGCTGTCACTGGCCATGGGGCAGGATGGTGACTCATGCTACAGTGGTGGTCTGGATGGGACCGTTCGTGGCTGGAAGATTCCTGACCTCAATGTTGACCCTTACGACAATTATGGTTAGTATGAAAACTTATGGTGTGTTCTGTTAACGGATTGCATTGTCAAATTACTAGTTGTTAAGGTGTTCAAGAAGTATTTTGAGATAAGCAATTTCTATCTAAACACAAATTTTGCCCATTTGTACAGCTGGGTAATTAAATATAGCAATGAAGAAATGTTGTTTTCTTCGATATCAGTAGAAGTAGGGAGTGGGGCTTGAGCCAGTGACTTTCTAGGTCCGAGTCTGTATCCCTAACAGCTATGCAACACTTTACTGTGAATTCCATGTTTTATTTCTCTGAAGACAATAAAGCAAACAGCACAGTGGGTATCTGTTTTGCTAATACATTAAAACTGTAGGGAGGTTGTTGCTCACGCCCTAAGAACAAACAAGTCCTTGGCAAGTCAAACTTTTTTCAGTCCTGTTTCCACCGCTAGGTGGCACATTTGCACAGTTTGAAAGAGGAATGATGGAAATGGTTGTTCCATAGCAGTGTAAGTATTGTTTATTAAAATGTTTGTTTTGTTTTTTTATTTTTATTATCATTGTTGCTTTTTTTTACAGATCCAGGGATTGAGAGCAGTTTGTTGGCGGGACATGAGGATGCCATCTGGGGTCTGACGTACTCTACCGTTTGCCAGCGGCTCGCTTCCTGCTCAGCTGATGGAACGGTGCGCATCTGGAATCCCCAGAGTTCTACTCCCTGCCTCTCTGTTTTCAACAAGGAGAAGGGTGAGCATCTCACACTGGATGTGTGTGTGTGGTTTGTTGAGAGATCCCTTTGGCTCATAGTTACCTGTCTATTGCCTCTTCCTCCAGAGCATGGGACTCCAACCTCGGTGGCTTTTGTTAATTCGGATCCCGCCCAGGTGGTGGTATCCTTTGATCGCGGTGAAACCCTGCTCTACGACCTCAACACAGAGCAGAGCATCATAGTCCTGGAGAGTCACACCAAGGAGGGTCAGTATGAAAGAAAGCTTGTGCTTTAGTACCCTGCAGGCTGGAGGGGGGGTTAACCTTCGCCGTCCATCAGAGCAGTACTTTTATTAATTTTGTCTATGACAAGAAATTCAGGATTTTTATTCTACAAGTTACAGAAAAATTTTCCAACTAGTAAAATAAGAACCAGTGTGTCCTAGTGGTCACCGAGGAAGCTTTCTGAAGGACACTAGTCAGTGAAACTGTATCTAACTGCTTTGGGGTTGAATTATGCGATTTACCTTACATTTAGATGTGGCATTAAGTGTACGTGACCATGTGCAGTTTTTCTTTATTGTACCTGATCTGGACCAAGGAACAGCACACACAGGCATTGAATATTTAATATTCTGCAGTTGTCCTCCTCAGGAGGTGGTCCGGTAATGGTTTTTTTGTGACATGGCTGGTGTTTGATGGCTTTAACAACTTCTAAAAATGTCCTTTTTGATGTCAGCATCTTGTGCTGAATTTTGGAAGAAAAAAGGCAGAAACATTATTCCAGGAAAGTAATAGTCTAGATGACATAAGAGACCCAGGATCGAAAAACATGTGAAATACATTAATAAAAAGCCCTCTTCTTCAGTATAAAATTTGAATGAAAGTTATACTTTTTATCATTTATATTCAAATTGTCAGATGATTCATGTACTTAGCAGTGCTATATACATAAATGTATGTAACACTACAAGAAGAGCGCTTTATAAAAATAAAATGAATTGAATAAATTCAATTGGATTGAATTAACACAGTACAGCAATATCAAGTATCTCCTTGTTTCTGCTCCAGCTGGGGTGTAGTGCAGTGTTGCAGAAAAGCACAACAGATTTGTGGGAACTCCTGCATAATGTTGTTTTCAGAAACACCATCCCTGTGCCTTAGAGGAGTATCGGCTTGACTGAATCAATGCCCATCATCTGTTCTTCCTCTATCGCAGGCAGTGAACTGATCAACCGCGTGGCCAGCCACCCGTCTCAGCCGATCTCCATTACAGCCCATGAGAACCGCACCATCCGCTTCCTGGACAATAAAAGTGGTCAGTTATTGTCTCATGCTTTCAGTAGCCTCGACCCCTGAGACTGTACGTGACTACCTTTCTCTCTTGGATTCTTTCTCTCTTTCTACCTTCTCTGTCACTTTGTCTTATCCTGGTCAGTTGGTCTTATTACATCTCAAACCTAAGACAGATTCCACTGATAAAACTAAAAAAGGTATATTATTAGTGTCAACAGATTTTGACCCTCCTGTATCCACAGGTAAAGTGCTGCACTCTATGGTGGCTCACCTGGATGCGGTAACCTGCCTGACCACTGACCCCAAAGGCACTTACCTCATTTCTGGCAGTAAGTGCTACACCATTATGTTCAACACTTATCATACCTTCTCATTCTGAAGTCTTGCCCCCAGTTCCAGAATTGCACACAGTACTTGATGTAATGAAATATTTAGCTACCGTTGTACTTATGCTTACTGAATAACTAATGCTTTTATCCTTAGTAGCTTTCTAGATATTTTTCTGGAGCCATTCATGTTAGTAGCTGTTCATGTTAAGTGTTTAGCTCAAAGCCACAGCAGGGTGTCTCCTTGTACAGGATCCTTGTGTCCCCTGCTGCTGTTTTTATGTCTGCTTTAATAAATAAATATTCTCACAAATACATGCCCTCCTGTGACACCGTTCACCCCCTGCTGCAGGCCATGACTGCTCGGTGCGGCTTTGGACGCTGGATAGTCGGACATGCGTGCAGGAGATCACAGCCCATAGGAAGAAGCATGACGAGGCGATCCACGATGTGGCCTTCCACCCGTCGCAGCCTTTCATCGCCAGCGCTGGCGCAGATGCCCTTGCCAAGATCTTTGTCTGAGAACCGAGCTTTCGTCTGCTTTTCCTTGCCCAAATTCTGTCCCACACTACTAACAAACTATCTCACATGCTCCCTCTCTACTACACAGACACACACACACACACAACGCAATGCAGACATGTTTGGGCCGGAGGGTGGAAGGTGATCTACACCACATTTGCTCGCCCTCCCAGTCCCGAAGTCAGTTGTTTGTATTCTGATATCGACTTTGCTTTTATAACTGCTAGTGTTACTGCTCTTTTTATGGGTAAGGTTTCCTCTACACTATGAAATGCATTTTACAGTTCTTTTGACATTGGGACAGTTTGAATGGTGCGTGTGTTTTGTCTGCCGATGTTACTGACAGACGTGACCCTAGGGAGAGTCGGTCAGGAGGTGAGGACTCGATACAAAGGAATGGGAGTGGACCCATGGAGCTTGGCAGTCAAGTCAAGGCTTCTTTTTGTAAAATGAAATTTTGAAATCACTTGGTGCAACTGATGGTAAATATGGTCCATGTGCATTACAGATGTATGTATTCTGACATATCCATGACAATTAAGGTAGTTGGTGGAAGTAGCACATTTCACTTTTTGCAACAACTGATGTTAGAGAGAGACTTCTTAGCTCATGCTTTGAAATGTGTATCTGTCATTAATCTCTCCATCAAGGAAACACGTGAATGTTTTTGCCAAGTATTACAGTCCCATTATTTCAAACAAATTACTTGTAGTATATAATGGAAAAGATTGTCCTTGTTTTTATGCATATGGCGAAGAGTATGAAATAGAAGTAAGATAAGACTTCATGCTATGGATGAAAAGTGGTGCCAGATCTGCACCACTGCAGAAAGGTCACCAAAGTATTTGGAAGGGTTGATGGGAAGAAGGTGTTGTGTAAGTCGTGTGGGTGACAGAGGAATACACCCCTCCAATATAGACACACATCAGCAGACTGTTCATACACGGCATATCTTCAATCCCCCACCCTCCAACCCTGTAGCTCCATAGCATCTACTGCCAGTCGGAGTGCCAAGATGGCAGCCAGCTTGATGCGCCGGATGTGTTGTCATTATTACGCATTTTTGTGCCATTATCAATTTTATTACAATGTCTAGTCAGTAAAGGGAAGTGAAGGAGGATGGTAAATAGGGCAAAAGCAAGAAGGATGTGTGTGTCTTGTGTGTATGATGTAACTTCCTACTGTCTCTCTGATTTGTATATAGCGTGTTGTCGGTTAATCTTGGTGCTAAAATCATGTCTGAATCAGGGACCTGCTGGGGTGCAAACGGTTTTTTTCTTTCATATAGGACCTGCTAGCAGCAGTATGTTTGGCTTGAACTGTGACACAAACCAGTCTTCAGACACCAGGGATGCTAGCATGAGTTTGTGTTCACATACAGGCCATCCCAAGCGAACATTACTAAAAGCTTTTTGCTTTGGATGCCAGTTTTTTCCCCCCCTTGTTGTTCAAAGCTTTTTCTTTGTTTAATTGAGAAGGTTCAGGCTGACTGGATCTCGTGGACTTGTTGCTGTCCTATGTCAGTGGCTATACTGTACTACACTTGTGTATTAGAGGCCTGTTCTAAACAATTTTTCTGATAATCATGCTTAAACAGAACAGTAAGTATCAAACATGGTTTAACACCAGACTCTGTTGTGCAGTCCAGTGGGGCATTAGGGTGGTTCCAATACTAGAGGCCTCACCACTGCTCTGCAGCATTTTGTAACACTTCTCTCATGTTGTCATATTGGAATCAACGTGAGGTTTGTTGCTGTGGTCCAGGGGCCTGCAATTCTGTGAATTTGATTACAACACTAAGGCAGGTGCCTTACAAATCAGAAGCACTACAGGAACCAGCACAAAACGGAGAACCTCCAAGACGTGTAAAAGTACAGGAATTGCTGACTGCTTCTGGGTCTCAGTATAACACTACTGAGTGAGAAGGTGGTTCATGCAGCAGAGTGGATGCTACAGTGCTGAGTACTTGACCTTTGACTTTGACAGTCTCATGTGGGCCTGATTGTGCTCTTGAAGGTCCTGAATGGTGATGCCTCTTGATTTATTTTGCTTCTGATTGGAATGGAACAGCTCCTAGGGTGGTGGAAACTCATTAGAACTTAGGTATGCGACTGTGTGGTTGTAGCACGATGAATCAGCATGGGTCACTAACTGTAACCGTGGTCCTGCCCACTCCCCTAAAAATGAATGGAAAGGCGAAGATCTCACATGCAGACTGGCTCATTGCTTGGGCCATTGGGGCAGCCACTCGGGACGGAGTCAGCACTGAGGTCACTTTTTCCCTATTGGGCTTTATGCACCCAAGCGAATGTGGAAAAGTTAATTTACCTGGTTTAATCTAAACCACATTTTAAATGGTTAGAATCACCCCCTCAGTGTTTATTTTGTGGGCTCAGCAGGGGCGACAGTTTACAGCATCTGTCACTGAGTTCATATCATTTATATGATCTGTAGAGTTATGAAACACTTTTTAATGATGATGGCCTTGTTTCCCAAAAGATGTTGAACATACTGTTTTTCTGCACATGTCATTTCTGCATGTTTGTATCCCTCTTTGAACCCGCAACACCTTTCTTCTCTGTGCCCTGCATTTCAATTCGGCATCCAGATGCAATATTCAACATAAAAAGAGGAGACAAATCAGTATAAATTGACAGGTGGCAAAAAGCAAAAGTAATATTCACATGATGTAAATGTCGAATCATTTCCATTTTCATTTATTTTCCTTTCATCTATTATTGTTAATATTATTATGATTAAGATGTAAGAATGCTGTAGTATCTTAAGTGTATCTCAAGTGTGTCATTTTTTGACTTAGAACATGCTTGTGAATGATAAATTGCAATGTAAAACTTAAAATATGAGAAAAATGGGATAACACAACAGTGAAACTATGAAAGTAACAGTCCAAGGCCAAGATAAAAGGGCTCTTGTTTCTTTGTGTTTTATTTTTTTTAATAGCAACTTATCACTGTGTGATATTTTGTACATCATATTAAGCTGTATTCATACAATTTCCTGTAACCACAAGGGACAAGAGGCCTGCTCTTTATTTATTTAATTGTCTTTTCTTTAGGCTTTTTGTAATGCTTTCAGGCTTGTATCAAATGATATATTTTCCTTTTACTCTTTGGCTTTTTGTTTACTTAGCGGGTCTTATATGTTGTTAAGAAAAAGCTTCATAATCTAAAACAATAAAGATTTTGTACATAGCATTTTAAATTTGTGAATTTTTATTTAAATCTCTATCCTTTTAAGGTCATTTATATTCACATTATATATGTATATATTTTTTACTTTTACACATGTATTTATTAGCTGAGTTACCCAGCAATGCCCTGGTAAAAGCGGATATTGGTATAAAAATAAAAAAAAAACCCATTATATATAATCACCAGATTGTGTTTCCCATAAAGTGGTTGTCTTTAGTACATAACTATGTGCTGTCTAACAGACAGATACCACAGAGGGTGATGCATGTGCTGGTTGTAGACACGTAGAAATGTAAAAATATCACCAAACTTTAACATTGCATCACTAATGTGTGGAGCTCTGTGTGTGTCATGTATAATTTTGTTTTCATTTTTAAAAAGAAAAATTTAATTTTTGCACATATTACAACTGCTGGCTCCTGCTGCCTCTCAGCATTGTGGTGGTGGTGATGATGATGGTGTTTTTCCATCTCTGAAGCATCCCCCATCACCCCTCCCTCTCACCAGTCCAGCACACCCTAGTTCTGCTTGTGAATTTGAATTTGAATTTAGCACAATTGTGTGTTTGAGTTAAAAAATGCATCTGCTTGTGTGTGTGTGTGTGTGTCTGTCTGTCTGTCTGTCTCTGTGTGTAGAGTATGTGCAGTGTCTAACTCCTGTGGTCAAGCACAGATTGCAGTGACAGCAATGTGCATGTAAGCCATAGCGATGTACAAACAGTACAAAATTATATACCTTAAAACTTAATTACCTTCCAATTTGTGTGTCCGTGTTTGAATGAGAAACTTGGGCTGTGTGTAAGTAGAGTGTGTGTGGTGTCTGTGCTTGTGTATATATGTTTATGCCAAAGTGTGTCAGTGTGAGGGTGTAGGGCTTGTATGGGTGCTGGGCTCCGTGTGTGTGTGTCAAGTGGCTGCCTTTAACTCAAAAAATTAGTTGGGAAGTGTCTGGAGGCACCCGTCACTAATGTGTGTAAATGCTGTATGTGTCGTGAGTGTGTGAGAGAAGAGGCCTGTTTGTCCTCATCTGGGCGAGTTAGGTGGGATCTGCCTGGAGGAACCCACCATTAATGTGTGTAGCGCTGTGTGTGTTTGACTACACAAAAACCTCACCTGTGTGCCAAATTTCACGTCCAGCTTGAAAAACAGAGCCGTGCATGAAAATAAAACAAGCAGAGATTGAGCTTTATACAGCTTCAACAATTTTTAGAAATGCTTTGTTCAAGTCAGGGTTATGGTGGTTCAGAACCTATCCCCGAATAAAATGGTGTGAGGCACGATGGGTTGCCAGTATAATCACACACGTTCTCACACATAAACACACCATGAACGTTGCAGAGTGACTGGTCCACCTGAGATCCACCTCTGAACTGTAGGAAAGCCACACAAACATAGGAACATGCAAACTCCACGCAAACAGTCCAGGTGCTACTGAGGTGCAACCTGCTGCACCACTTCATGTTTGTTCAGTTTTTTTGAATTATGCTCATTTTTGTTCTTTGCTAGCAACAAACTATGCTGACATAGTACTATGCAGCCTTGCAAACTGCCTTGTTTTCTTGTCAAAAATTACTTTGGAAAATACGAGGTAAAACACTTTCCATACGACATAGGCGACTTACTCATTTAAATGAATACCAGAAAGCTGTCGCAATGTGCCTAGAATGAAATATTTGTGTAACTGTATACTGTCAAGTTAAACTACACCCAGCTTATACTGAAATGAGAGGAGAAAAAAAATAGATTGATGGATCCATCTCACCGTGGTGGATGAAGGCAAGCGAAGCCGATGCCTGTGCTTTGCATCAACACAAGTGCCAAAGGCGCATCAGAAGGAGAAAAGAGGTCCAGGCAGGTGTCTCATTTTGAACATTGAAATGGAAAAGTTATTTTTGTGCTCTGCAATCCTTCTAGGCGCTTTGCCAGTGCTGGACGTAGACCCGTTCACCTTCACGCTTGGAAAAAAAAACGTGAAAAAAATAAGTGAAAAAACAATTTTATCTTCAGGCAATTATCAAGAAAATGTGGGACTGCCCCTTGTGATCTCTGCACACCATCTTCTATTTCAATATGAGATAAGGCCTGCAAAAACAGGTTTTTAACTTGCAAATTCTTCCAACAAGGCTTCCCTGACCTGCTGGCAAGGATACTGAGTTTAATTGTTCCTGCACCAGTCCCATAACTCACTGGTTTCTCATGCTGGGTAAAGGAACATGGGAGTCCTACTGCGCAAGCCTTGAGGAAACTTAATAGCCATTACTTACTGGAGACCTTCATCCAAAAGGAATTTACAGTTGATTTCCTATTAACAAAGCCATGTAATTTTTACTGTATCAACTCAAAGTAAGTACCTTGATCTAGGCTGCTACTACAGCAGGCCCAGGGATTCAAACCCTGGTCCTTAGACTGAAAGGCAGCAGTTACAACCACAGCCCTAGTATAGTTTTTATCTGTCACATATATTATACAAACAGTTTATCTCTCCCCTCTATTCTTATTTTCTGACGCCACCTCAGCAGAAGCTCAGCTCAATATTAAGTCTGACTTCCTGGGTCTGTGTAAAAGAAGGCCACATATCCACAAAAAGTCTGGCTAATTGTGTTTTTGTGGACAGATGTATTTTTATAAAAGATGAAATGTCTCCACCTTCCAAAACAGAGTTCTAAATGCTGTAGTTTGTTTGTTGGAGGGGGGTTGTCTTTCAGTAGAACAACAGTTTTTTGTCTAGCTGAAGATTAAACAAATAAAAATGAAACTATGCATCATGAACATGGTTTACTTTCCCGAACGGCAGTTGATTTTTCTTGAAGGTTCTTGAAACTGATTGTAATAATTTTCTGACTGTAATTCATGTGGGTTTGAGGAGGGCGGCATCTCCCTGCAGTGTGTTTAAAAACGGGTTTACATTTGGTGACAACATTTCAAAGCAGTTGTATATTCGCTCTCGTGCCTCTGCTGACTCGCCGAACCTTTTTTTATATGCACTTCATTCTGCCAGCAGTAATTCACAGAGTGGCTCTGGGCAGGGGGCTACATGCCACATTTTGTTCTGACATTAGGAAGACAGCAGGGGGATGCTGAGCACAGAAGAGGCGTGACAGCTCTCCCTATCCCCTGTGATGAGTCAAACTGATGGGAAGCCTACATATGCTGTAGTGGTGTAAAGTCTAAGTGCACTAGGTGGAAACT
Organism: Arapaima gigas; assembly: GCA_900497675.1. Taxonomy (NCBI): domain Eukaryota; kingdom Metazoa; phylum Chordata; class Actinopteri; order Osteoglossiformes; family Osteoglossidae; genus Arapaima; species Arapaima gigas. The sequence goes on from UFQX01000032.1 coordinate 59,163, forward strand.
GCCTTTTATCCACGAGGTGTTCAGTTAATTTCGCAAAGGAAATCAGTCAACATCACATCTTTCCAGTTGTTCTGCAGCAATTCTCGGAAATGTCCCTTAAAAGTACCACCCAAGCGGTAAACTTGTTAGAGGTTCAATTCTCACCTCTTGCTGTAGTAACGTTGACCAAGGTACTTAGCTTGAATTATACCAGCAGAAATTATCCTGCTGTATAAATGGGTAAATCATTGTTAGCATTAGGTTTCGTGAAATACATGTGCTTAAGGCTGATTTTTAAACATATGCACAGCTTTGTTAGAAGTTAGTCTGCTTGCTTGATCTCCCTCACACAAAAGCTTCACAGCACCTTTACAGGTGTAGTTTCAACCCCTGCCCTGCATGGAAATTTGTTTAGAATGGAACCTCCTGGAAGACAGCGAAGGAGGGAAAGGGAGGAGAGGGGAAGTCTGGGGAGCAACTTGTGGGAAGGGGCGTGGACATGGGACCGAGAGATGGAGACAGAGAGGGGTTTGTCACAGACACCTCCGGGCTGCTAGCGCAGGAAAGTGAGGCCTACTTTGGGACAGGAAAGCCAAGGGAAGTAAACAAGACAAATTGCCTGCAGAGAAAAGCAGAGGGAGGAGAGAGGAGGAGTGGGGTGGGTGGGGTAAGGGAAAGAGGCGGAGTTTGGCACTGACATCACAATGTATTGGTTCACTCATGCCCCTTACCGATTGGCTGGGAGCTGCTGCCCATCACCGACTTCCTCCTCAGGTCTGACAAAGTTCAGAAAGTGCAGAAGTGGAGGCAGAGCGGAGGGAGGGACCTGCACACACACACGCACACACACACACACACGGCAAGAAACTGAAACAGAGCGCGACTTGTAAAGCAAGCCCAACCAGGACTTTTTTCTCTCGCTCCTCCACTCATTTAGTTTCCTGCTGTACAAAGAGGCCATTTTCTAGGGGAAATTTATTAATCTTTTCCCTTCTCTTTTCACCACCTGAGCTCCATTTTGCTCAAGTTTGGACTTTCTCCTCTGTGGATCTTCGTGCGAGCAGAAGGCAGTGGAAAGGAGCAGCTTGGCATACAGCCTGGACTCCTTCCACAGCCTCCTTCCCTCCATTTGGCTTTTAATACAGAAGAAGAACGGAAAAGAAAGAACAGCAAGAGGCACAGAGGACAGTAAACAGAAAAGAGCTGTCTGGACTCCTGCAGCCATCAGGGAGGCTGCTGAAGTCTGGCCTGAGAGAACTTGCGCTGTCAGTGTTTGTGCATTTGTACCTGCACACCTCACTTATCCAAAGGCTCCTTTGCCTCTGTTGAGCCACCAGACCGGGGCTCCCATCCGATCAGCAGGATGACTCACGCCAGCCCTTGCCTGCCCTCAGGCCTTCTTGCACCCATCTTCTTCCCCCCAGGTGGCCCCTCACCCCCAGGCTCCCTGGTGGTCCAGCAGGGGATCCGTGTTGCCTTTGCACCTGCTGCCCCCCAACCTGGAATACTTCCGGCAGACTTCACGCCTGCCCTGGGGCCCAGCGGAGTGGCACAGCCCCTGGCACCCATCGCCCCGGCTGGAGTGTCGTTCATCATCCAGATAGGGCTGACCCGGGAATCAGTGTTGCTCCCACAATCCGCTGACCTGGCCTATGTCAAGCAAGTCGCCTGCTCCATTGTAGACCAGAAGGTGAGCTCACCCGTCATTCCCTCTCATTGCCCTACCCACCTTTCGTAAATCACAGCGCATCAGTGTGCAATGTCTGAGAAAGACTGCCACTGGTTGCGGGTGTTGTGTGGGCTGAGCAACTACACGCAAATACATGTGGTGAGCACTTGTTGAGAGAAGTCAGCAAAAACCTCATGTTACAAAAAACCTGAGGCGTGCTATTAACTGCAGAGCCTGTACTGGAAAGTTTTATTTGCCTTTCATTAGCTTTGAACAAGAAGGAGCAACAAATCTGCTTTGTATCACATGGCCATGTTTAAAGGTGCTTTCACCATGTTCTGCAAAGTGCTGAGGGTGTGGTGATGCCAGCTTTCTCCGGGTAGTGTCTGATGTGTGGAACATCTCACATCTGATAGCCTCAAACATGGATACACTGTCATGTGCCAGTTTTACTTGGTTAACACCAAACAGTACTGTGCTTTGAAAAGCGAAGGTGGTGGTCTGGTTTCTGCTCGTAAACAGTTTTAGAGAGCCAGTGGTTGTCTTCTGAAATAATCAGTGATAAATTTTTGAGTGGCTTCAGAAATAAAGAAAAAAAAAGAAAATGCATTATAGGCTGTTCCAAAATAATTATGCATTTATTCATGGATTTTTACTGAAGCAATCAAAGAACCAAGATGCAACACAATCTACTATAATCTACCACCTGATCCCAAATCTGTGGTGGCCATGCGTTACACATCGCTGAACAGGCAGAGATGCTGAACATGAACATTTACTATGCTTATCTTTTTGAGGTGGTTTGCTCCTTCCTTCTCCTGACAGTTCTTTGATGACTGTGAGGGCTTAGAATTGAGTAATAATACGGTATAAATACCTTATTTTGACGAATGGAATGTGTCTTCACTGGGTATGCCCTTACATGGGAAGGATGTCTCTTTAGATATACAGCTTCCAATAGCAAGTGTTTTGTTTTGATACACTCATTAGATGGATGTGACAGGCAGTCAGCAAGCTGCAATTCTGCCTCCGATAAATATTTAATGTGCTTTAGGTGACTTCTTAGGGTTAGGGTTGGACCCACTACAAAGGTATCTCGCATCATGTAATCTCATCCCCAAAAAGTACCACTATCTTGCCTCTGTTATCAAACATTGTGGTGGGGGCTGAATCAACAGCGTTCATTGTTCTGTGCCATTTGACAGTACTGTGTGCTTCCTCCATGGTGAAGGACAAGCTGATATGTTCCGGTGGTGTGTGGTTTTTGTGAAACAGACCATTTGGTGGACCTAAACTTCCTGTGTGTATCTCTCTGTCTGTTCAAGTGATGCACTTTCCTTTTCTCTGTGTGTAAGTCGCTTTAGAAAAAAGTGTTGGCTAAATGTATAAATGCGAATGTAATAGCGTTGTGTTTGTGCGATGCCTGCCAGTGACTATAGAGCCCTTCAATGCTGTTCCTGGGAAGCCTCCTCATGTGACAAGCTTCATAAGTGCCAGGTTTTCATTTAAGAGACATAGAGTTTGGCTTCAGCTGGCCTGTCTCCCTGCTTCACTGGCCTAAACCGCTCGATCGCAGTGAGTCACAGCCAGCCTTGTTTATTCAATGCCTGCTGTGTTCCACTGGAACTTTTTTCCACCCATTTGCAGGTTGCTGTAGCTGCTCATTTCCCCTTTGAAGCAATAAAGCCGACCTGCTGCTGGCCTGTTGCCCCCGGCATGCTGCGATCGATTTGAGTAATTTATTCATTAATTTGCGGACCCTGTCTGCCATCCCCCCCGTGCAGTGCTGTCAGCTGTCCCAGGAGGAAGTGTACCAGATTTCTAACCTGTGACATTAGAACACATCAGGCCTGCTTCAACTAGGGGTGTGGTGAAGGTTTGAGGAAACTGACCTGCCAACAGGGCCCCATCAGACCCCCATCCTAGCTGACTGACAGCACTGCTGCAGAAATATGGTGCGGAGAATCATAACCCCCTCTTGATTCCACAGTTAATTTTCAGTCTGGTTGGGTTCATGTAGTGACATTAAGTAGTCTGAATGGGGTGGTTTAAATGATGGGTTGATGCCTCAATTCATGCAGATTAGAAAGGGGACCAAAAATATGACCTGTCAATGCTGTTCCATAGTCACCACACCTGTCTCAAGAGAAAGGATCATTAAGGAACTTTTAATGAAGGCTTTAGACATCAGACAAAGAAAAAGCAAGACTTCAGACAAAATGTGTGGGAGACCAGGAGAATGTGTGTGCATAATTGTTTGCTCCATTAGCTGCTTTTGTGCTTTCACATTTATTCCTTTTCAGTTCATTTGAACTGAGCTTCCTCTGAACTGGAGACAAACATGGGTGGAGAAAGGAGCGGCTGTGTCATAGTGCCATGTGTGAAATGTGGAACTTTAATGGAAAGCAAAAAAAGTATTGAGGCCCCTGGTGTGTCCCTGTCCAACTAGTCAATCACTATGGCACCCAAAGCTCCCTGGTGCAAGTTGGAGAGTCCAGCTCTCCACCCTCATTTGTAATTACTGCGCTAACCTGTTTGCTGATCCAGAGATAATCTACAAGCAGGATGAGTCATAGAGCCTCCATTTATATGTCCTTCATGAGTGTTCCCATTGTGTTGTACAAGTGTAGGGTCTCAGCGGGAGGACTCCCAGTCAGCCCCTCGGCTAAACCGACGTGCTGTGTTATATTGTTATAACAGTCCTACATCGCCACGTTTCACCTACAAGTTGGAAGTGGATGTCCTCCAATGGAAAAACAAAGTTGCAATAGCTGTGATCCAGGCTATCTAAGATGACAGTTGGAAAGACATTCACCTCAGTCCGCACAGGAATCCACAGGTTGCGGGCAGTCAGACAGACAGCACTGCTTCCCTTGTCACAATGACCTGAGCCTTGGCATTTGCCAGAGGATCTCCATGCCCTCAAAGCATGGGGGGGGGAGTAATAAAGAAATAATAAAGTCTTACAAGGACTGGGCCTGGATTATTTTCAGATTTTCTTTTGTGTGTTTAAAAGCCTACTGTGGATTCAGTATAGTAGAAGCATTGCTACCTTTCCCAGCTGTCTTCATGCAGGAATGACCACTAGTTGTATAATGACTGCTTACTTTGTGCTTCTGCTGCTGCCTGAATTTGAGGTTCCCATTCCAACTCCTCACTGTTCTTAGAACAGTCATTTGGACATCAGTCTTCATTGTTTCTCTTGTCCCTGAGGCCTGCATTTATCAAGCTCCTGCAGAAGGACAAAATAAAAAATGAAACATAAAGTAATAATTCAATACAAATGGAATTCAACACTTCAAAAGAAATGAAACATCAAAGAAAGGGCAGAAGAAAGAAACAAAAGGTTTTGGGTATTTTTTAGACTGTTATTTATTTTACAAAACACAGGTTAAAATTGTTGCTTAAGATACAGCTTGATAAACCCAATCCTGAGGATTTAGGCTAAATCCTGAAATAGTGAATTTTTATTAGAAGTCTCATTGTTGTTAGGTTTCCAAATGTCCATGTGAACTGAGGGGCACAAGCACACTATCCAGGCTGAGACTTGCTGAGGGGTGATGTGTGCCTGAACAGCTTGAATCCTTGCATGTGCCTCCACCACTTGTGTGTCACTAGTTCAGGCTTTAGCAAAGTCCCAGGCCCAGTGTGATATCCACCTCAGTTCTGGAGTGACAAACTTCTTTATCTGCCCCCAGAGGAGCAACGCCTGGGAATGCAGGCGTGTTCCTGATCTCCTGTTTACGAGCTTCGGCAAAGCTGCAAGCTTGGCGGCTCTGTGGGCGGCCCACAGACCGATGCCTTTGATAAAAACCACATCCTGACATTTGGGCTCTCATTGTTGTCACATTGTGTTGGCAGAAACCTTTATGAGAAGCAGCTTTTATAACTTAAACATTTTTCTCCATGTGTTTATCCACAGCCTGAGTATTTGACTAAGGTTCTTCAAAATTAAGTGAACTGCTCTTCGGCTGGTGCTACTGACTAGGGCATTCCTCACATAAGTATGATTGTTTAAAAAAAATTGTATTAATGGATAATGATGGTAGAGAAGAAACACGGGGACTGCAGCCAGAACCAGGGGCTGCTAACTTCTCTGAGCATGTGGGTGACGTGCTCTACCTCTCTGACTGTTTGTGGTCAGTTGACCCCCTAGGGCTCAGGTTTTGGGCAACTTCAGTCCTCCGGAGCCACTGAGATCCTTGAAGGCCTTTTAAAATATCTCAGAAGATCTACTGAATGGGTGAAAACTGGGAAAAAACACTGGTGTGTTGGACCAAAAAAGGGACTTGAGTTTTGTCTTTAAAGAGTTCAGTAACTAAGCACTTTAAATCATTTTTTAAACTCACTGTTAATTGCCTCTGTGGTCACATCAAGGTATTTATTTACAAAGCAGTGATCTCCCATTTTTTTTTTATAGATAATGCTTCCTACTCATGGCTGAATATAACTCTTTGTTTGCTGTATCAGCTCTTCTTATTGTTTCAGAGTTCCTTAGCTGGGACTTCAATCCAAAGTTACATTAACATGTAACCCTGGTTGGAGCTCCAGCATACAACTGCCTTTTCAGGGTCTTGGTCTTGTAACCTCCTAATTGAATTGCAGTTGCCTTGCCTTCCTGATTGCCTTGCGTACCTGGATAAGCTCTGGAAAATAGAATGGTTTAGGTCAGATCTATGAGAGTTGGACTGAATTTGTATTTATGGTTTTGTGTGACTGAGGATCTCAAAGCCAGAACTGGTGTGCTGTAGCATGTCATAGGAGAATGACACAGAACAAGAAAAGACGTTACTTTCTTGTGTCACCTATGGTGGAGCTGCAGTGAGCTGATGGTCTTGCTCTTTCTATCCCCTGAATGGCATGCAGCACAGCTTTCCCACCAGGTTGACAGTAAGGTAATGTAACACGATGCCACTGTGTCCTGGGCTTGGACAGTTGCTTTGAACATTTCATTTGCATGAGAGTGGAACAGCTTTGCATTGGCTGATCATGTTTCCTGTCTGTGCCTGCTATATCGCCAGAGGTGAGGGCTTCCATTTGATTATTCAAAACTGCCATTGAACATGTTAGCATTCCAGCAAGAAGAGGAAGCTCAAGTCAAAGATCAAGAGGGGAAGTCAGCTACACCTTGTCTGCAGTGCTGCTGCTGGATCCAATGTTGAGATCAGGTGTGCTGATTGGATTGACTGTTGACAAAGTACAGGAAGGAAGAGAACAATCTTAATATCTACTCATACTCAACTGCATGTAATCTACTTGCTCTCCTCAGTTGTGTTTATTTATGACTTTACTTGAACACAGAGACACCAAACAAAAAGTATGGTTCAGGTTAAATACCTGACTTTTAAATGATGAATTACATTCAAATTTAAGTCTACAGATTTGTCTTTTTCTCCTTAACCTACAATAACAAAACACTTTGTTAATTCATTCTACTTCCATGCTTGGTTGCACAAGTGGAGGTTCCTAATGTGGAGCAGGACCGGGTGTGTTGCCCACATTGTGTTCAGCAGGCGATGTTTTCTGTTTTTTGGGAGGAACAAGCTAAGCAATGACATTCGAACTTTGGACTACAGCAGCTGAAAAATACTACTTTTAGAATCTGGAACCAAAACTGAAATCTCTTATTTCAGTACAATCTTCACAATAAGAGGTCCTTCCAAAACATTAAATGACAAGTGCCTAAAACAAAAAAAATAAATAACCATCAAATAAAAATAAGGCTACCCAGAGAGGTTATAGAGCCCCCTAGAATGTCCTTTCTGGAAATATAACTCCCAATATTTTCTTTATCATGTGTGGATTAAAGCACATCTGCTTACATGACTGCCCTTCCATCTGTTCACCGTAGATAACATTGCAGCTCATATTGTCATCAAACTGTTCCTACTACAAACCTTCCTATGAACACATGCAAATATGTGGCCTCAGGTACATGTCTCAATTTTAAAACACTTCTTTCTGTTTGATTTCCTCTTTCCCCCACTTTTCTGTTTGTAGTAGATAACCTGTTGTGCTTGGGCAAAGATTGATTCGTATAAAAGTAGGGCCTTAAACAAGCAGGCCATTATTTTGCACTTTGTGCCACACTCTATACAGTTCCTTGTCTATGAACTTTTATGAATGAAAACATTTAAATTGATTGACAAAAATGATACATTTCAGCCTGCCTATTCGGCCCCAGGGCTTGAGAAGGAGTAGAGCAGCGTCAATCCATTCCATGTAATGAAAGCTATTTTATAGTCATAATAGAGCAATAACATTGGGCAATTTTATGTAACTCATCTACAGTCTGTAAGACTTCTAAATATTATAGGATACACACGATACAGTATCATATGTAAACATTTTGATTGTATTGCCATCTGAAAGAATTAAAAAAGAACACTTTAAGCAGCATTTGAGACAAATGAGAAAGTGTTCCAGTATACACTGAGTTCTGGGACTTAAGCAGTGGAGTTTTTTATGGCAGCCATTGTGGCTTTTGGAATGCAGTGACCAGCTCAGTGGGTGTTTATACTTTCCTCTTTAGCAGTTTTTGTGTTTATATGCTACATTGCACTCAGATGTGTCATAATGCACTCTTTTGTAAGGTCACAAATGGTTGGTGTTGCCAGGGAACACAGCAGGACATGGGCCACTTAGAATTTTATTTATGTCCACAGTGTCTACTGTCTTTACTCTGTGGTAAGTCACACACACACACACACACACACACACACACACACACACACACACACACACAACCATTGACTTGTTGGGTATATTTATTATCAGTAAACTATAAACAGTGCTAGAAAAAAAATGGAACTTTATTTAGGAAGTTTTATAGAAGGCTCAGTTCTGCAGAAGAAGGATGAGAAAGTAATGGTAGCGGGAAGGATCAGTGTATAAAAACACCAATGACCAAAGATGAGAAGTCATATGTTTGGATGTTCATGAGTAAAACTGTCCAAGTTCCTTGGCTAAATAAAGCTCCTAGAGAGGCCTCTAAATCATAGACCAAAATTGGTAATAATTTTCTCAAGTGTGTGAAGCAACTTTCTTGGGATGGGAAGTTGTTTTCATTGTTTTGCTGAAATCAAACTTGATGTTTCCCCAACACACCAATGAATGAATTCCAATGTTCAAAACAACTTCAATAATAGCAGCACTTGAGCTGCAGGAGAAACACTTATATATCAGAAATACAGAACTTCTTTGATGTTCATCAGTCATGAACAGGAAAGTGATCTGATAATGATGAGGAGGAGGAGTCTAGGGTAGGCAGTGCCTGTCTTACCCAGCGATGAGTCATGGCTTAGCTACAGCTGTGAGTTGCCTGGCTGGCACAGTGTGGGTGTGCCCAGTCATGTGACAGCGTTAGCATATCTAGAGGATATCAATATAGACAGAAAAAAGTGTTTTGACAGTGTTTGTGAGCAGTGTGACCATTTGGGTTTGATATACCTGTGGATGGGGTGGCCGTGTCAGTGTCACCCATTGTGCTTCCACACTGCCACCACTTTGCAGTCTGGCTCTGGTAATTCTGGAGGGAAATGGTGGTGGGGGTGAGACAAGTTCAAAGGTTAACACTTTAACTGTGGGTTGGAAGTAGGAGAACCCAACTAGAGTGAGTGATGCTTGAGATGTATCAGAAGAGCAATATGGCAGTCACAAAGAGGCCATTCAGAAGCATGCTACCAGACGACCATGGCAGCTGGCTTTGGTTGTGGGGCCATAAATTGTTCCACTCAGCACCCTCCTCCTCCTGTCACATACCATGAATCAAGTTGTTTCGTGCCACAAAGACACCATGTCTGGAAGTAGATGCACCTATCAGCTTACCAGCACACTGGGCTCCCTCAAAGCCCACAGCAGATCCTTACCTGACCCCTTCATTTCTGCTGCCATCTCTCCTCACATCATGACTTAGCGAGCAAAAAATGGCTGCTGTTTCTGAAGTGCAGTTAGACATCATTTCTGGAGCAAACCATGGTTCTGTATCGGAGCCTGATTTTTATTTTAACAAGAGTTAGCCCCCCTGGAAGCTTCTTTATTAAATTAAAATAAACAAAGAGATTCTGTGCAGTGTACACTGTTTGCCTTAGTATCCGGATAATAAAAATCCTTATCAGCTCAAATGGGTACCTAACCTCAACTGCCACAGCACAGAGTAGTTTTGAAATGCAAAACAATACAGAAAGTGAAATGCTTGTGAAAATGCACAACTGTGCTTCTGTCACTGGCATCAGGTTATTGCAGAAGATACAAAACTGAGTGTTTCAGTTTGGCAGGCACTGCACTGACGTGTTTCATCTGCCTCATGTGTCAGATCTGGTGTCAGCTCATGATGAAGGTTACACTTGATGCACAAGGATCTGTTATAACAAGTTTGAATCCCTTTTGCTGGGCTATAGAGAACTGGTGTGTTTCCTTACACGTCAGTCCAGTTCTCTGTGAAGGTTTTTCAATGTGAAAACAACAAGTGCAACGATATCCCTAGATTCAGACTAGATCTATGTTACTTTTGGTATTTGGGTTTAGGGTTATCTTTGTCAGAGCATCTCTAACAAAGTCTCTCCTAAGTGAAAAATCGACAGAGAGGTGTTTGTAATGGGGGGAGGTGTTTCTCCAGCAGATGATGTAATTCTTTGCCATTCTCTTGAACAATTTTATACCATTGCATGATTAAGAAACAAAAAAGGTCAAATTTTTGTTTTTCCTGCTGTGTCTCCAGTGACAGAAGTTTTCCATGAACCCTTCTGTACAAATCTGATTTATTGCCCTCACTTGTGAAACAGTATCCACAGCACTGGGTTGACAGTGTGGTTTGAAAAACAGGATGGCCCAAGTCGGACTTCACTTGAATATAAAGAACCAGTGATCTACTTCTCCTCACTCTATGCATATTTGTGTTGGTGCAGGTAAAATTTAACAAAAGAATATATATATTTTTAAAAAGTTCATATTTTCAAATCAAAGTGTGAGATGGTGGGTTCTTACATGTTCTTTGTAGCTGTGTGAGTGTGTTTCAAAAACCAGTATGTCTGTTTCTTTTTGGTTCACCCTTTGGTTTTCAAGGACCCGTGTTTAAAGTTTCTATCACTATTTCCTCCGTTCCCAAGATGAATGCATAGTGGCTGTGCTGATTTATCTCCTTTTTCCTCAACAGGTTAATAACAGAAAACTTTGTCAGGATAAAGAAAACTCATGCGAGCAACAGTCAGATCTTGTATTTCTATCTGTCGGCTCTTAAAAGTTCAACATGCCAGCTGGTGTTTGAGTGTTTATGGTTTTCAGGCCAACCATTTGCTCTATATTTTGGAAAATGCTTCACTTTAATTGCTCCATTTAATATTTGATTATGAGAATGACTGATGTACAACTAGTGTGGAACAAGTGGCATTCTGTGGAGCGTGTACAGCATTTAGATGGAAACTACTTTATAAAGAAGCCCATTGCTGAATGAAACCTGTAATATGGCTTAAAATACTAGATCTCACTTCCCTTTTGTGAAATCATGGGCAATAAATGAAAAAAGCACCCAGAGTGAAAAGGAACATTCGCTGAGTATAAACTGCTGGACTCTACAGAACAAAGCAAACAGGAAGGTGGTCTATGTGAGCCTTCACGAGGGCTGGACTCATCTGCTGTGGCTCCTTCGCTATCAGGCGTGCTGCTGCCCCCTCAGCCATTGTGTGCCTCTCGTCCTGTTGCTTCTGTCCTGCGTGATGCTTCCCGTCACCCCTGCAGACACCCAGTCCCTTGCCAGGGCTTTCTTCTTAATTCCAGGAGCTAATCAGGAGTCTTCCGGCTCCACTTGGACAGTCATACTGTTGTAAACATGTTGTTGTGGCCCTTTCCAAAATCCAACTGTACTTTGGTGTGATTCTCATTTGTTTGCTTAATATAGGAACTTGCTCAAAGTTGGCTAAGCTAAAATACCGCAGCTGACTTAGCACCCCTGTGATTGAAGAAAGACCTCTGTTGAAATGTTGCACACTAGAAACAGCTTCCTTGCTTTATTGGTCATGGTCACCATAGGCCCAGCTTCAAGAACAGAAAGCTTTCTCGAGAGATGATCATTTAGTGAAGTGGATGACAAAGTCGTGAAAAACAGTGACTGTGAAAGCGAGCAGGCAGACGGCCCATGTTGAGTGACACTGGCAAGCAACATGTTCAGAAGCGACTATAAAATATTTTTGAAAAGCCACACCCATTTACTACAGGCTCTGCGTATGTGACTGGAAGATAGTGATCATGCCTATCACCTATCTTGTGAGATAGAACATTTTGGCTCCTCTGCCCTGGGATGGAGAAAGTGGGCGGCTACTTCTGCCTAAGTGCTGTCTTCCCTTCCACTCATGTCATTGTACTGTCACACTGGACTTTCCTGTTCTGTTGGTATTCCTACTTCTGTATTCTCTTCCATCACTGTGACCTCAGCACACTATAAATAGCATTTTTTCCATAGGACATGACAATGGGGTCAAAAAACCCCTCACAATCCATTGTGGGTAGGACAGGTCCTAACAAGGGTGATGGGATGATGTCTATACTGTCCTTCCACTGAACCTCCATGTGCCACGTGCTTCAGGATCTTGCTGAGATCTCCCAGGCAACATCTCATTAAAACCCCTTAATACCAGTCCCGTCAGGCCTGCGTGGCTTCTGGGATTTCTATTTACTTACTCGAACAGAGGTCATTCTGATGGAGTGTCTGCAATGTATAATATTGCCATGATAAAAGCATTCTCTATTTTTGACTTTTATGAGTAAGAGGCCTCGAGTAACTTTGAATATGAACGAAGTGATGCAGGTCCTGAGCCTTTTTTGTTTGCTTTTTGCCCATGGGGTCAGTCAGAAACCCAAAGGAGCCAAAATAATGGACCCAGTGTGGGTTTTAGGTGAAGGGCTTATGTTTCGACAGCAATGACTGATCTCAGTGTTGGAATGACAGAGAGCCATATTGATACCCAGATTTGTTTGAGAAGTGTGAGAGCAGCTTGTTGTCACGTGCCTGCAGTCATCCAAAACCAGAGTAAATCCCAGCTGGAGTGGCACTGAAAGGCCTTTGTTCTGTTTTATGCTGTGCCTCAGTTGGGCCATGTTGGGGCTCGGTGAGGGGCTGCAAAATGTGCACTCACTGCTCCTGCTGCATGTTTGCTCTGCCTTGCCTGTTTAAGTGAAAACTGCTAAGTTTGTAAGTGTGAAATTAAACTGTATCATCTCTGGGGCAGCAGCTGGTGTAGTGGTCAGAGCCATTGCTTTACAGTCAAGGGATGTAGCTTTGAATTTGCACATAATGTAGCTTTCTGGGTCACATTTCTTACCCTGAAAGCTAAGAGGATACATATATGATCATAAAAAATTATTCACATGTATAAATGGGTAAATGACTGTACCTAGCTTAGTTTAAAACCTCACATTGTACACATGATTGCTAGTGTCATCCTTATGGGTGTAGTACAATATTTTTTTATTTTCTTCTGAAGGTACATGCATGTAAGTTGATAATAAGAATATAAAATCTGCAGTCCCTTCCAGTATTTCATAGCCATAAGTGACTATAGATATTACAGATATCGGTGCATTCCTGCTGAAAACTTCCTAGGGTGCCCTTGACCGTGGGGGAAATTAACCCTTAATTTGCATTTCCATCTGCACTTTTACATGACAAACCTTGTTTTGTGGTTCTGGCTGATCTTATCATATGAACATGTGCTTCCGCCTGCAAATCACTTCTATAAAAGCCCAGCGGTCCCCTGTTAAGGGTACCAGCGAAAGCCCCTAACTTTGTCTTGGTTTCTACCACGTGCACTTTTTATTTTTGTTTTCATTTTTTCCCCTTTCCAGTGAAAAGAATTTGTCTGCCGACAGCCTGTCTTTATGGCATGAGTGGAAATACAGGCTTTGTTGTCAGAGGAGGTGATGTCACCGATTCCCACACACACAACACACACCCATGCTGCACAAACCATGAAAATGATTTTTTTTGTTTTGCAGATGCCCTTATCCACAGGAATTTGCATATCATTTGGTCTGCATATTAGATGAAGACGACATTAAGAGAGGGTGCGTTGGAGCACAGCACCAGGACAAGAACTCTTGACAGATTTGAGGAAGCTGGTGTCATACGGGCCTATTCAGCGCTCCACATGATTGGGTGGCTGTAATGGCAATATTACAATGGTATATTTCTGGATGTTATCGGGGGAAGTGTGTGAACCTTCTCTCATATCTACAGGATGCTACTTTTATTGGCTGATCCACACTGTAGTCTCAACTGGCTTTTTTTTAACGTTGGTGGCTGTGCTAGCTCACAAGGCTGGATAGACTTCCCCATGGTTTACCTCATGGTTCAGGAGGGGGGTTGACATGGACAAGTGGTGTGCGCACAGGACCTCTGCTGACAAACTATAAAGCCCATGTGGACTTCGCCTCAGTTATTGGGTCAAGCAATATAGAATAATCAATCTTGGTCATGCACACCTTTTCCCGTATGTGGCATAATGGATGAATAATCAAAGCAAAAAGAAAATGGTGTCAAGGAGCATTAAGGGACCAGAACTGTGTCACTGTGTTTATTTATGCTGTAATTCCCATTAGCACATCTGCACTTAGTCACACTTTAGAACTGCTTAACTGAGGGTGTGAGAGAGCCCTTTCACACGGGTAGGTCAGGTGACACACCGGTCAGGTCTGGGCCAATAAAACTGGTGAAGCGATGGCGGTTGCTGTGACAGGGGTGCCTGTGTGTGAATAGACGGCACTGTGGGATCATGTTCCAATCCCGGATGGACCGTTCTGGCACACTGTGCCTAAATGAGGATGTGTGGGAGAGTGATACTGTGTGTATGATGGTGTTTCCTCAGTATTTGTGTGAGTTTGAGTGAATGACACAGTGTTTCAACAAAACCTTGGCTGTTTGCACGTGGGTCGACAGGTCCTTGTTTTGATTTTTGTAGGTGTGTGCGAATGTGTCTGTGTGTGTGGATTTTCTGTCCAGCATCTGCTGTTTTGCCCCACTGCCAGATGGTGACTTGCATTTTTATAAGTAAGGAGCCCAAGGAGGCGGGTGGATTTGGATGGGGTTTACTTGCGTGGAAGAAGGTGAAAGCCCCCATTGTGTGGCTGGAGCAGGATGGGTGTGAGACCGAGCCCTTTGCACACGTAAATCATTCATACTGTCCTGGTCTCTATGCCCTCCCTGTATCCCCCTGAGAAGCACAACATGACCTCCATGCTCCAGGGATGTCATGGCAACCTTTTCAGAGCCCACCGTACCCTCAAGGCGCTGCTGTGAGAATTCTATAATCCTTATTTTACACCTGGACACCTCATGCTTAAATCATGTAACTCACAGCAGGCCTCTAATACCAGAGCAGAAACTATGTGGTGACTGGAACTGCAGTGACGCTATGAAAATTTTGTCCTTTGGCTCAGCAACTGTGACATCTTACTGTTCACAACTCGGCTACTCTGCTGGGTTATGTGCAGTTTACTGGTCTTTTCCTCACAGATGAGGCCATAGCAGCTCCTGAAGATCCTGTTACTTAGCCAGGTTTTTTGCTTTGTTGCAGCCCTGCGTCACTTGGATTCCAAATGTAGCAAGAAAGGAAAGAATGTGCCCATTATTTCACAGCTTTCCATGCAGATATCAGCAGTGTTGTGTTGCCTAGAGGGAACTTTTGTAGGGTCCTATCTGTATAGGAGTTTTGACCTGTAGGTAATATGACCAGAATCATGAAAGCCAGATGTCCTTCTGAATTGGATTTGATCAAGTTGCTTATCAGTGTCTAAGTAGGTTGAGTGTGGGCTGGTTACACATACAAGACCAAAGTTGTTAATGTGACTTTGAGTACATGACTGGATTCACACACAGATCTAGTGAGGATACCTTCTCACCCTGGCTAATATCTATATGGGACGAACTGGACAAAAGAAAGTAGAGCAACCCACAAGTGTCCTACATCTCTGGGAACTAATGCAGAACAGTTCTAAAGACATGCTGGCTCATCTCCTGCTCACTCTTGTTAGCAGTGCTTTGTCAAGGATGCCAAACTGGATTCCACTGTTCATTTTTTTTCCTAAAATCAGTCTCTGGACAATTTCAGCAGGATGGGGGATTCCAACCTGGGACTCACAAAGTCTAAAGACAACACCTTTGACCACTGTGCTAACTTGCCACGATTGTTTCTACCAGTGCTCAGTATTTTAACTTATCATGAGACACTGCAAGAATAATTAAAAGTAATAAAGAGCACTTGTCTCTCAGTACAGAACAATGTACCTTACAGTGTGACCAGATGTGTCCAGCAAAGTCTGTTTCCGAGTTTACTTCCTCCAAGAGGCAACCTGCCAGCCCCTTTTTAAAAAAGATAGATATTGAAGGTATCGCAGCAAGATATGAAAATGCAAATCAAGTGAAGGTTTTATGCTGTAGATATTTCTTCTTTGATGTGCCTGTTGTTTGCCTGATGGTCAGGTTATAATTCTGGGTGCTGATTACTATCATTAGCTGGTCTACCTTCCATCTTCACCGCTTTCTGATGTTTGCATTTTTTTTTATTGCTCAGAAAGGGGTGCCAAATGAGCCTCACCAACAGGAGCAGAATCCGCACGCGGAAAGATTAACTGAACGTGTCGTGTGGGACAAACGCGTGTTAGTGCCACACAAAGCAAAACCGCAGCGCTGAGGCGCTGTACTTTGTTCTCGTGAGCTGGAGCTGCAGGTTCAAGATGTAATAATGCACTCAATCTGGATTCGGCGACGCGGTTGCCCTGCCTGCGAAAGTGCTTGCACACCAGCAGATGCAGTGGCATCTGTGGCACTCTTCTGGCACATGACAGGATGTTGCAGGCCGTTGATGCTCAACGATGCCTTTCGCTGCATCCCTTTTTTAAACAAACACCCGCACACCTTGCTTTCAGATGTTCACAGCATCCCACCTCCACCCATCTTGTTCACCAAACTTGTTTTCTCAAGTTTTACTGTCTTATTAGGGTAAAGCCAAGCCAAATATGACTTACTAGCCATAGTGTAGAAATGTGCGAGATCATTGTCATTTTCTTCGTGGATGATTTCTACCCATTGACTCACACAGATATGTTAACCGTGCAGTTTAAGGTACAACAGTTAGCCAGCTCCTGGGCCTTAAACCAGCACTTTTTGAAACACAAGCCTGTGTCCTTAACCACAATGCTCTGTTGGTACATTATGCTGATGTTATGTTTTATAGGGAAGAAGAACCTGTTGAGATCACTTACACTGAAATGTGTGTGCAATGTGCTGCATAAGCTGCCAGAGCATGTGCCACTGTACCTGAAACGTCCAAAAGTTACTCGACTCAGCAAACTATTTGACAGCAATTACATTGGTTTATACAATGTGGTGTCTGAGTGCCACCAGGCATAAAGAAACACTAGAAGCTCCAACTTCCCTTTTAGCAAAAATACATGATCTGGACCAAGACAGCTAGTGATGTCAGGGTGTGATTCCTGCAGGAAGTTTATTATGGCTTTAATGAACTGGCAGACCTGTGTCAGTGTAGCTGACACTGTAAATACCTGGACAGGGAGTGTTTCAGTCAAGAGGAGGGTGGTACAGCAGCGCTTTGAAGGTGACAAAGAATTGTACAGCCTGAATTATTCATAGGCCTCACTTCCTCTTATGACGCCTTCTAGAGATGCAATGAGTAATGTGGGGATATAAAGGTAAGCCACAAAACCCAGAAGTGTCTGGCACAGTTCGTTTTTTAAAATGCAACCATTTTCTTTCTGCTCTACAGCTTCAGAGAGTGGCAAAAAATGTTTAAATGTGTAAAAATCAAAGATTGCCTAAACTTACACCAAGCAGCATATTTCAAAAAACTTCTAACAGTGAGAACATTTAATCACTGTACAGAGGCAGCAGGTGGTGTAGGGGTTAGTGTTCAGTGTCACCTTGCACTTGAAGGTCCCTGCTTTCAATCCCACCTCTTGCTGTTGTACCCTTGAGCTCGCTCTGTACTTACCCGGGTGTACAAATGGGAAAATCAGTGCCAATCTCTTTGAAGAAAAGCATCAGATGCATATGTAAATGTGCATCAATAAAACACCAGCATGTTAACTCTCATAGCAAACAGGAAAAAGCCCAACCTTGTTTAATGCAATTGTTTTACCAGCACAGGTGTCTAATCTGTCCTGTCTGCTACCTGTAAGACAATATTACCTGTGGGCATGTGATTCTCCCTTCATGGTTAATGGTCCTGGGGCCTGCTGGGAATTATTCTGGTGCAATCATCGGACTTAGTGAATCACAGGACTGAATAGCTTCAAATGTGGTATGCAAATTTTTTCCATAACAGCTGTTTGAGGCTGAAGCTGGTGTTTGTCATTGCGACACAGCGTTAACCCATTCATGGTGAGAACCATTCATGCAGGGCATGAAAGAGATGCTGTATAATTTAAAGCATTCAGAATAGGCATATGAATGGGCAACTTGATACCTGGTAACAAAAGTTCTTTTGAGATGCTAATCGGACTCCAAACTGAGACTTTCAGTAACAGGTATGCGCAGTCTGCTCCTCTGTCAAGACTGTAGGAAGAAACATCAAGAGAAAAATGAATGTTCATTTTAGTCATGCATAAAATACCACTCCTTATACATGCCCATACACAGTAAAGTATGAACTGGGGCTTTTCAACTATAACGTATACACAGTTATTTTGGGAAATTATGACCTGTATTGGTAAATTTATCATTCAGCTTCAAAGACAAACTGCAAAACTTCTTTAAAAAGTGAGAGAAAGCAATTTTACAGAGTAACACTGTGGTTTTCTGCAATAAACAGAAGGAAGCACAGTGGGAAAAGCTTTATGACTTTATGACTGGATCCCAGCATTTAACACCTTTAAAAAATGCTTCAGTAAAGTTAAACTTTTGATATAAGCAATTAAATTATGATCATTAAGGAAATATTTCTCTTAAGATACCATGTTTACCAAATGTACACCAATTGTATTAGGAAAATTTCATCCTATACATGTCATATATTTTGTATATACAGTATATATACAAAGTTTATTTGTCAGTTTTAAATAGTTATAGCCTTCCACATTCTTCTGCAGTATGTAAGATATTTCAGAAGCACTGCAAGGGCTTGAGAGCTGCTGAACTGGTGTGCCAGTGAGGCACTTTAGGGGATCAAGTTCTTAGAGCTGGCCACAGGACCCTTTGTCTATTTTGTTCACACCCCTGCAGTAAGCCTGCTCTTACATCACCTTGCTGAGGTGTAATGACTAATCCTGGCTGGCCATGAGGTCGACCAGGGGGGTCATCAAAAGTGTTGCCAGATGTGCTGCTGCCTGCTGTTTGCACCTCATAATGAGTCAAAATGTGTTTGCATAAAAATTACATAAATGCCATTGTAAAATGTGTTGAAGTGGTTCATCTGTTCCACTCTAATGGCTGTTTTTGACAATATGAGTGCATTATACCAGACCGTGGGGTATTAGTTGAACATTGGTGTGGCTGTTGCTTGGCTGGAACGTGTCCCGGCCCTGAGGAAACCTGGGCCTCTCTTACTGCCCCTGAGGAAGCGCCGGGGTGTTAAGGAAGTGAAAGCGTTGGAGGCGGGGTTTAAGAGGAAAGAGGCCAGGAGACAGGCTGAGCCCTCTGCCTTTTTTTTTTTTTTTTTTTAAAAAAAGGATAAAATAAATTTTGTTAGTCTTGTTGGGAAGGGTTATGCCTCTTTCCCAGCCTGGTGTCAGTCTGATGCTACCTGATCCAGGTCTGACGCCCACTGGGGTGTGTCAACAGCTGATTCATGTTCCATTCTGAAAAAGGTTGTTAACTTTGTTATTATCATTGTTTTTCACAACTGTTGATAACATGATTCATAATCACTCTCCGTTTCATCATGATAATGGATCAATGTGGAACTATAGCCTTTTTCTGGAAGTAAAGTGAAGATATAACACCAGCTAACACATACCAAAACTTTCAGTTCTAATTCTACCACTAACCCTTTTGTACCCATTTTGTCTATTTGTATTTTTTGCTTTGTACCAAATGTAAGCAAAAAAAAGTAATGTGTACCACATATTATTAACTGTTAACAGAAAAATTAATTACATTCATTTCCCAGCACTTGGTCAACTATTTTTTCATTTAGTTGATCCTTTTCTCCAGGACAATTTACAGTGCTAACCTTCTCATTAGAATTTACCCATTTCTACAAATGACGTTTTGTTACAGGTAAGTAACTATTAGTCACAGGCACTTCTGCAGGAGGTTGTGCTCAAGTTTGGGTCCTTCAAGTGCAATGCAGTGGCTCTAGCTGCTACATCACCTTCTGCACATGTGTTCAGTGTGGAATGCACCCCTTTGAATCCTTTCTTCTTCAGAAGATTCCAAAAAGCATTTAAACAACGGCACAATAAATACTTATGTGTCTTTGTGGACTAAGTTTTAAGTTTTTCAAATAAATTCATTTTATTTTTGTAAAAAACTCTACTCACCAAGAGCTTTCAGCACCAAAAGAATTGGAAACATGTTCTAACAACAGTCATTAGATTTATGAGACAACATACAATATACAGGCAATTAAAAAGGGTTTTAGAACTAGTGCTGACGTGAATACCTTTGCTGTAAGGTGAATATAGCTTGAATATGGATCATATTAGTGGAAGGTCTATCATTGTCCTTGAGCTGTGGTGAGACCTGGAGTGTGATGTTTTCATGATGAACATGGACACCAGGCTCTAGCCAAGACATGATCACCAGGACAGATGCTACAGAGCTCTTTCAAGATGTCTCGAGCTTCAGGACCATGGGCTGATTGTCATCATTGCTAACTGCTGTCTTTCACCCTTATTTCTTTCTCTGCCACTGATGGGTTATAAACATAGATGAATGTCATAAAATGAGCTCAGTGTTGGGTGTTCTGCTGGGTCATCCCTGCCCTAGCGCTCCACCCACATCTCTGTTACAGATGATCAGAAACCTGTTGTCATTCCAGGGAAACCATTGCTCAGTGAACATGAAAGCAATAGGAGAACGGGGAAAACATTAAATATTAAAGCAAGTATTAGGACGGATGAGATGGGCAGCGAACACACTGTGGTCATCTGCTTTTGAGTGGCATTATCATAATGCTTTGTCGGTGACCTGCAGTGGCAGCAGACATATCAGGTTCTCCTTATAGAGAGAAGGGATATGTAACTTTACACTGTAACATGATCATACAGCCTTGGTGGATTTCAGTATGGACCAGTGTTTACTTCTGTACCATATGAGGCTGCAGATACCTCATGAACATAAAACCCAGTCTTTCAGCAAGTATCATCAAAGTATCATTCATTTCTCATGCTTTATTCCTATATTCACTTTTTCTTATAATTTTCAAAATGTGCTTTGCTAATCCAAAACTTGGGTGGTAATGTCCACACATTCACAGTTTCTCCTTAAAACTCAGCTTGTGCAGTACGATCGGTTGCTGTTTGTTTAGAGAAACGATGCCTGTTCACTGCAATGATGCTTGTGAACAAGGAAGGACCGCTCAGCAGATCTCTCAGGGTGAACTTCACTCCCCAGGTGGAGCAATTTTACCCAAAGGCTTTTTCTCCTTTCTCTTTAAAACACGATCTCCACCCTTATGACTCTACTTCTTTCCTGTTCCTTGTTATGGCCTCGCCTTCATCTACCCCGCATGCAGCTGGTGGGAGAGGCAGAACAGAAAACCCCATGGATACCAGTCAAGCGAGACGCAACAGTAAACGATGATGCATCCTTGCCTCCTTACAGGATACACCTGCGGACATTATCAAATAAAATCACCATGCTTTTACTTTAATGGACTCATATCTTAAAATATATTGGTGATATTGATAAATTTGAAAAAAATTCAAATCTTTTCTGAAATTCCCCATGTTGTGTCTGATTTAAAAAAAATGTTTTAATATATTTTGGATATCCCCTAGAATGTTCTATCTGAAAGCAATGCTACACTTGATTTGAATTATTGATGATAACCCATTACCTGATATAATTATTCCAAGTGAAAGCAACACGGAATGCACAGAATTCCTGTAGAAAAACTTGTTTCTAGATTGTTTGCGATTAATAGATTGGTGGCTGATTGATTATAATTATTTCTTCTGTTTTTCCTGTGTCTCATAGTTCCCAGAATGTGGCTTTTATGGGATTTATGACAAGATCCTCCTCTTCAAGCATGACACAGCCACTAATAACATACTGCAGCTGATCAAGAGTGCCAGCGACATTCAGGAGGGCGACCTCATCGAAGTGGTGCTATCGGGTAGGTGTCAGCCCCCTTTAGCTGCTCTTCATATCTTCTGTTCCATCTTCTCTTTGTTTTACCCTGTTCCTAGTTTTGCTCTTTCTAGTCCTCTCTCTTTTTGATGCCAACACAATCAACTACACTTTCTGGAGGTTAGATGATTGATGGCAACCATATTCCAATTGCTAATGATACCAAGTAGAATGAGACACTTGTTATAAATGCACATTGTATCATATATTTCAGTTTTACATTTAGTTCACATAATTCATATGTTATGAGAAGTAAATTTTAAGCAGTTAGCTCTTTGAAAGCGCATGGCTACTGCCTGCTTTTTCCTTTCATCAGCTCTTAGATGTGGAGCTAAGACTGATGGGAGTTTCTGAGAAAAGTATGTAAAAAATATGTTTTGTAAAACTAATTAGAGTTCTAGGCATACTGAGAAAAGGAAAATAAAGACAAGGACTGACTTGTTTTCCCATGTCTCTTTGTCCTTCTCTTTCAAACTTTATACCATGACGCTGTTCCTGTTTTCAACGTTAACGTCACGCTTTCTGAACATGAATGAACAGACCCATATAACAAACCATTTAAACACAAACAGGTGTCATTACTTGTTATTCAGCCCTTACACTAAGCAGCACAATTATTTCAGAACAAACGGTATTATGGTAAATCGAGATGGTCATACCTGCAAAATATTCACTGCAATGAGCAAACATTCATAAATACGCTGTAACTCCTCAATTTCTGAATTTCACTGGTGATCTACCTTTAAAAAGAGAGCAACTAGTTAGATGTCTAGTTATTAAAGAAATGTCAGTAATGTGACACAGACAGAGTGTGTGAGGTTACTTTGCAGCATACCTGCCTAGGTTAGCAGAGTGTTTACCACAGGGTGCTGGGCTAAAATAGTTAACATGAGCTAGTGTGTTGTGCGGCATAGTGTTATAGAAGGTAGTACCGCTGCTTCACAGCATCTGCTCTGTTTGGGGGTGGGTATGAATCCAGCTCAGTTTGTTCTCCCTATGTCTGTGTGGGTTTCCTCCAGCTGCTCTGGTTTCCTCCCATAGTCTTAAGAGATATGTTTCAGATGAATTGGTCACTTCAAGTGTACACCCACAATAGTGTGTGAATGTGTGGTGACTGTGTGATGAACTAGCATCCCATCTAGGGTGTATCCCTCCTTTTCTAACACCCTGTGATTCTGGGATGAGCTCTGGACTGCCCTAAATTTGCAAAACATAAACAATTATTGAAAATCGCTGACTCTTATTCCTTCTCCACAGCAATAGGTACACTAAAGATCCATATGCTAGTGCAATGCTAGTGATTTAATAACGCTAAACTTAACATTTCTAAACCTGTAAATTGTTCCTCACCACTGACAGGCCACCACCGTGTCCTCTGTTTACTGAAGCTGTACTTAGACCACATGCTGCACAGATTTTAAATAAAATATTGTTCAGTCACAATGACTCATAACACATTAAGGGGCTCTGTGAGGGCCTTAGCATCCAGACCCAACTTCGCTCCATCAGATACTTGTTTCTTCATTCCCACCTTGTTCTCTTCATTCCTCTGGAGAGCTGCTGAAGATGCTGTACTCAGCCTCATTTGTGCTGGTTGTTATCACGCACTACAACACACTGCTGTTCTCAGTCATTTGAGGACATTTCAACTTATTGTTTGAATTCTATAGGCAAGAAAGAGACTTTCTCACAGGCTTCATTGCACGAGGCAACCGGTTTCCACAACTGGTTCCTCCTTTTGTACTTATATCAAACATATTACTGTTCATCCAGATGACTGTACACATCAGCTGTGGGAATAGCAAGCACCCGCAGGTAGACACACAGACACAGGAAGCAGTGTGACCTGTTAAAGAAACATCTAGTTGTCTGCTCCACTCTGTGATAAAAACTCGTGACTCATAATAATTGGTAAGAAGCTAAGTTTCCAGCAAATTTTGCTTACAGTTGTAAATACAGGAGAAATGCAAACCTCCTTCCATTTGTTTACAATCATTCACAATGTAGACTTCCTGATGGTGAAAAAACATTTCTGGCTGCAGATGATCACAGGATGGAAGGTGTGCCATGAGAGAGAGAATCTCAACATGATACAGAAGTGAAATATTTGTAATTAGAAAATGGTCACTGTTTGTTTGTCCTCTTTTTCCCTTGCTATGCACATACTCACAAATCAGTGAGAAATTTGTTCTACACCCTGCTGACCTACGGATTCTTTTTGCAGCGGCCGCCACCTTTGAGGATTTCCAGATTCGGCCGCATGCCCTGAACGTCCACTCTTACCGTGCGCCAGCCTTCTGCGACCACTGCGGCGAGATGCTGTTCGGCTTGGTGCGGCAGGGCCTGAAATGTGACGGTAAAGTGTGACTGGCTCATTTCTCTCTGTTAATGTTCTGGCTCAAGATCTGCTTTTATGTTCACCATGTGGGCCGCTGTCTTCCTGGGCTTGAGGACCACAGCACAGCAGTTTTACACTGTCTCCTGGGATCACAAATTCCTGGAGAACACACTTGAACTTGAACACACAATCATAAGAACAAATTTAGTCAAATGGCTACAGGTGTGAAAGTGGGTGAAACAGAGAAAGATCACACTCTGGATGAAGAAACAGTAGTTTTGGCTGGTGGCCTTATTCAGTAATGACCACATGTTGTTTAATAGTCCTTAAGAACAAAGCCTGTGCCAAAACAGTAGCTCCATTACCAACAAGGTTAACAATGTGATCTTGCTGTGTTTTTATGGAATTTTTCTTTAAAGCCACTGCAGTGAATATCATTTCATTTTTACTCTAATAGAGCTTTTTGACTAATTAACATATCCTGTATAGTTATCGGTGTCAATCATTCATACTGCGGTTAGTCACTTAGGAATTGCTTTATGATCAAAGCTGGAAATTTAGATTTTTTAATATGAATGCTAGTTTTGAAAGGAATGCTATATCCCTATACTAAGCTGACATCCGGTCCATTAGTAACAAACCACACATTTCTCTTGCTCTGTGGCTCTCTCCGCAGGCTGTGGTCTGAACTACCACAAACGCTGCGCCTTCAGCATTCCCAACAACTGCAGTGGAGCACGCAAACGGCGCCTGTCCACCACCTCTCTGACCAGCAGCCAGTCCCTGCGGCTGTCCACTTCTGAGTCAGTCAGCAGTGGCAGCACTTCTGCTGAAGACGTGGGCCTGGTGAGGTCACACACACAAATGGTACTGGCTTCCCAGCAAGTGTGTGCTCGTCCACTCTGTAATGGCCGATGCTTCCTTTTCCTGCCAGTTAGTGACATCATGTAACACCTGACTGCGTGCAAAGCTGCTTTGAGCTACAAACGAAACAGCATCAGTTGTCCACTTGCTAGAAACAAGTCCCCCCCCAGGCATTAGATTAACAATTTTTATCAAGAAGTGAAGTGGCATGTTTTCCCACCTTTTCTGCAGCACTTCCCATAGATCTAGGACACATATGGGTTGCTTTGCATTCTCTCTTCTGTCCAGTTTGTCTTGTACAAGTAATGCCCAGTTGCACTCAAACTTTTGACTAGCACTATGCTACAGTTGGAGTGAGTCATACTCAGCTTCTCGCAGGAGCTCTGTGAATGATCTGTGATCTCATATCTGCATCTTTTATTTGTCTGATTTCGCTTCTTCTCAAGCCTCGGACCCCCAGCGAGGCGCGTCGGTTCTACACAGGTCGTCCAGTCCACCTGGACAAGATCCTGATGAGCAAAGTGAAGGTGCCCCACACCTTTGCCGTGCATTCATACACACGGCCCACTGTGTGCCAGTACTGCAAGCGCCTCCTCAGGGGCCTCTTCCGCCAGGGTCTGCAGTGCAAAGGTGGGTCCTGGAGCACAAAGCTCTTAATATCCACCTCCTCATGTTAGTTCTGTGTGCGAACACCTGTTAATCCAGGTATGGATGTGTTCTATTTTTCTTCTATTTTCTTGTGCAGACTGCAAGTTCAACTGTCACAAGCGCTGTGCATACAAGGTGCCCAACGACTGCTTAGGGGAGACGATTGGAGGTAAAGTGGAAATAAGCTAGTAATATATGTGGGTGTGCATGTTTGTTTGTGGTTGTGTTAAAGCCAAATTGATGTGAAAGTATGAAAATAAGCCAGTTGTGTGTTTCTATCTCACCTCCCCCTTTCACCCCCCTCCCACCTCTTAGACATGTTAAGCCCCAATGTGGACCAGGAGGTTCCTATGGAGTACAGCAGTGAATCCCCCCTGATAGATGAACCGGATGACACCTGCAGCATCCCGGGCTCATTTTCCCCCAGTACTTTTTCAGACAGCAGCCAGGGCAGCACAAGCGAAGACCAGAGGTGAGTTTCATTTTTACTATCTGGCTCTCCAGTGGCAAAAAAAATTCCAACTTCAGAATGTTTAATCTGCAAGTACAAATATCTACGTCAGCATTTACTCACGGACAAAGAAATAACTGAAATGAAGGGAAAACATAGATAAAAACGGATCTAGATTTATATAATCTGTTTTAAATGGGGGCTGCATAGTTTCACAGTGCGTAGTGCTAGTGCATCACAGCCCCAAAACTGTGGGTTTCACTTTGGGCTTGAATCAGACTCAGACCATGTGGCACGCACACGTTCACACCCTGTTTGCAAGGGTTTCCTCTAATGTGTTCTTTGCTCCCACAGTCCAGAGATGTGTCTCAGGCTGTAGTAGCTGTATGAATGTGTGGGATTGTCTTGTGATGTGCTGGCATCCCATCTAGGGTGTGCCTTCCCTCACTTGTGTGATAGGTTCCAGACCACCTTAATCAAAGAACAAGTGATTATTGATAATGTATGAATTTTAAATGAAAAAATGAAAATACAATTAAACTAGAATGAAAACTGTTCCTTTCTCTCACTCTCTCTCTCTGTCCCTCTCTCTCTCTCTCTCTCACACACACACACACACACACACACACACATTCTCACACTGACACACTGACCCTGGCTCCTTCTCTCTCCAGTTCCATGGGTTACATCCCCCTCATGAGGGTGGTCCAGTCAGTGAGGCAGACGACCCGTCGCTCCAGTACAGCCATCAAGGAAGGCTGGATGGTGCACTACAGCAACAAGGACACACTGGTAACACACTAGACACACACTGTGTTTCCTCCATCCTAACTCCACCTGAACACGTGTGTTGAAACTCATGACTCTTTACTCACTTACTCTTTTAGTCCGTCCACAGCTTTCTCACTGTCCCTGTCTCTGTCAGGGCACTGAGTTTTTTGTGTTTCTCTGTTCTGTCCATCAGTACTAAAATATAATAATAAAACAGTAAAACCACCCGTTATCTCAGAAAGTACATTCTGATGATGATCTTTTCTTATTATGTTCTCTCTTTTGTCTCTTTGTTCAGAGCGCAGTTTTTCTGCGATTATCGGAAGGTCATTTTCTCTTTTGTGTCTGTGGTCTTTAAAATTTATGCCTAGAGAAATAATATTTCTTTCAAAAGCTGTCTTGCCTGATGTTCATCTTTCAGTCTTTCCTTCTAATTCCTCCTCTCTTGCCCCCCTCCTCACTGTTCCTCTTTCCCTCCTCTCAGCTGGATCTGTGGGCCTCACTTCCTCTTGTCTCCTTTTGTACGCTGTTCTTTGAGCCTAGACCTGACCTCTGACCCTTGACCTCTCCCTCCTGCCCCCACACACAGAGGAAGAGACACTACTGGCGTCTCGACTGCAAATGCATCATCCTCTTCCAGAATGACACCACCAACAAGTACTACAAGGTAGGTACTGTCCACAGTCCAGCCAAAAGGACCCATATATGATGGAGCCAGCAGCTTACACACAGTATTATACCTCACTAAAATGTTAGACAATTTATTTATTCATCATTATGCATCCATCAGGGGGGATTCACTGCTGCACACATCCTTCACCCTAATATGGGACTTTACATTTATTTTCATTACATTGTTGATTGTTTGGATGTAATATGTTTCAATAATATATGACATTTGGAGATACTTTCATCACACTGAAGGAGGGACTATGTGTGTTTGCATGTATGTGACATGTTAGAGCACATCTGTCCTGTGGAGGGTGGGAAAGTTTCTTATTGTATGATACTATCCTCCAGTACAACAAAAAAGAGACTTTTTTTGCAGTAACTGCGTGAACAAACACACACACACACAGACACACACACCAAACATTCTTAGTGAAAACAAGTAAGGGAAACAACTATGTTAAGCAAGAAATCCAAACACAAATCCACACAGAAATACACAGAGAACTTTCCCTCACACAGTTCACAAGTATTATTTATACACTCTTTGAGGCTCCCTGGGGGGCAGTGCTAGACTTGTTCAGGGGTCAGCCTCTGGCTTGTCGGCTTAATGAGCCCATGCTTGGGGTAGCAGTTGGTCAGAACCTTTGGTTGTAGCCACTGCTGCCACCTCACGCGCTGCTTTGGAATTTAATCTGTTTCAGTATAACAATTACAATATTTCAGAACTATGCTTAGGTATTTCATAAAATTGGTAAAGTTCATCTTGTTTTGGTCAGCAACTTTTTGTTTGGGTACCATGAGGGTGTAAAAGACTGCACTCTTTGGACACTTTGGATTTGCGTCACATCATTAATTTTGCAACTCATCTCAGAGCTTATGTTTGAAGTATGATCTACTTTTATCAAATACAAGCCAGTCTGTCATTTGTCTGTTACTTGCCCTGAATTCAGTAGGAACATTGTGATCTCTCATCTATGTTTGTCCTCAGGAATCACATCTTCTGCAGACTTTTCAGGAACTTAATAGGATGCATTTTATAATATTGATAAAGATGGTAAAGACCTCTGAAGTTGCTCTCCACCTCTACTCCTTGCTTACCTTAGGAAATCCCTCTCAGCGAGATCCTGCAGGTGTGTCCTGCTGGAGATTTTACGCTCGTCCCGCCAGGAACCAACCCCCACTGCTTCGAGATTGTCACTGACACCATGCGTTACTTTGTGGGTGAGGACCCCACCCCCAGCACCCCCAACACAACCCCGTCCTCTGCCTCTTCAGACCTCCCAAGCTCCTCTTCATCCCCCACCAGCATTGTCCCCAACAGTGGCATTGGGCGGGAAGTGGCCAAGGCGTGGGAGAGTGCCATTCGCCAGGCCCTCATGCCTGTAATCTTCCAGGATGCTCCCACAGCACAAGGACACACCCCCCACAGTAAGCTCATCTGTTATTTAAATTTTGTCTTTGCAAAAAAAACTGCACTAAAATAATCAGAAGAACTGATCGGACTCGACTGCTTCATTTTTAATTACATGACATTTTCCGCAAAATCGTACTTTAAATTTCAACCCAAATTACAGCACTTATAGGATTTCTGTGGCAAATGTGACTTACCATGATCCTTTGCTATGATGTACAGGGCAGGCCTCTGTGAGCATTTCCGTATCCAACAGCCAGATCCAGGAGAATGTGGTGAGTAGCTGATCTCCTGGGAGCAAAGCAAAGCAAAAGCTGTGTTCATAAATATATAGCTGGCATATGATGCAGTTGACACAGATGTGTGTAGAGACACAGGTATTAGACCTGCCCAAAGTGCCACTGGTTAACTGCCAAAGAGAGCTGTATATTCAAGCCTTCTGACAGCTGGCACTTCAGAAAGAGAATTATAGTGCATGTTTATTTGGAAAAGGTCTAATCTGGATCTGAATGGGCCTCTTACCCAGTACATACAGTAACACTGAAATCATCAGAATGGGTATGGATTGATGAGCACAGTGATTTACTCTGTGATTATGGTCTGTCTTCTCAAGGACATTGGTATGGTGTACCAGATCTTTGCTGATGAGGTGCTGGGATCTGGACAGTTTGGAGTGGTGTATGGTGGTAAGTTCATCTTCTCCATTCATTATCGGTGTGCTGACTTGGGCTTCTAAGCCCGAGTTCAGAAATGCAACCCACAAGAGCTCTTTCAGAGTACAAGGGTAATTTTTCTGCCTGCCCTTCCCCTCTTTTTCCTCTTCATGTTTGCCACTCGTCTTTCAGGGAAGCACAGGAAGACGGGTCGGGACGTGGCTGTGAAGGTGATCGACAAACTCCGCTTCCCCACCAAGCAGGAGAGCCAGCTGAGGAATGAGGTCGCAATCCTGCAGGTGACCAGCAGGAAGTCAAAGACACCTACTAAAACACTGGGAGATGTTGCAGGGTCCAAAAGTTGGTCCTGCTCATAATCCAGAGCCATTCATAATCGTCCACCTCAACCCCTGTATTTTGTGGACCTTCCCATTCATAACTTCCAACATTTCTGTCTTAATGCTCTTGTTCACCCTCCCGGATGCAGAGCCTGAGGCACCTGGGGATCGTGAACCTGGAGTGCATGTTTGAGACGCCCGAGAAGGTATTTGTGGTGATGGAGAAGCTCCACGGCGACATGCTGGAGATGATCCTGTCCAGCGAGAAGGGTCGACTCCCCGAGAGGCTCACCAAGTTCCTCATCACACAGGTCAGGACTCCCTCACACACCCCCTGCTGCTCAGTCAATAGAGGAGCTCATGAATCAGGAGTGTGCTTTAGTTATACATACATCTACATCTACACAACCATGCAGGTCTGTGTTGTGATACAGGCAGGAAAAAAAAAATAATCTGCTACTGCTGTACAATTTTGTTCAACGTCTAATGGTAATGTAAAAAACTGGCAAGTTCAATATTTGTAAGTTGTTAAGTTGCAATTTTTTTTTGAAAGTTTGGTTGTTAAAGTAATATAGGCTGTGACGTACAGCTTTGATGTTTAAAATTGCATCTGTCATTGTGTAATTGATAATTGGAAATGATGAGTGCTTGAGTTGATGGCCTGTGTGTGAACCGTATGTAGGGTAACACACTTCAATGAAGTACATTCAGCACAGCATGAATAGAGCCGCCAGGTGAAATGAGAGCAAATAACAGTGTAGAAATGAGGGTTTGGCCACTGTGCTCCATCCTGTTGTTTATTCACATTTAGAAGTGATTATATTGCACCTGGTCAGAGGGGCAGATTAGATACTTGGTGAATGGAAAGAGGAGCAGAAACTCAAAAATTTCAGCAAGTTTAATAAAATAGAAAATCTCATTTCTAATATTTAGTGTTTTTGAAAGCTTTTAGCAATGCTAACTCGTGAATGAATTATACAATTAACATATTATCCTTCATTAAATGGAGTGGGGATAGATGGAGGAGGAAATTGGGGTGCAGCTAGAAAAAGTGTGTGGAAGAGAGTGTTCTTTTGCCCATGATCCCCTGTCTAGTGTTTATGTTTTCCTTCCTTTGCACCCCCCAAAGCCCACCAGCCAGTAGCCCTTCCCGTAACACCCTCCATCTCACTCCCTCTTTGTAGATCCTCGTTGCTCTAAGACACTTGCACTTCAAAAACATCGTCCACTGTGACCTGAAGCCTGAGAATGTGCTGCTGGCCTCAGCTGAACCCTTCCCACAGGTATGTCCACCTGTAACCCCTTGCAGAGACTCTGTAGCAGCAGGCAGTAAGGTGGACAATTTGCACTTTCCAAAAAGATGTAACACTCTTGAGTTGTGAATTTTCAAAGCTGTAAACATGTATCTTTATATTTATTTATTTCTGATGGAATTTTCTTTACTTACCTGTTTCCTAAACTTGCATCTACACAGTTCGTAGCTGATTGTATTTTATTGGCAAAAATAACCTTAGATTTATCAACAGATTGAGTTACTAACTGACATCAATTCCCAGTCATGTTCATAAGTGGAGGAGCCAGTGAAGAACAATTCCTGTCTCATCTCTTCTTTTCCCACCTCTGTGCCTTCCAGGTGAAGCTGTGCGACTTTGGCTTTGCACGGATCATCGGCGAGAAGTCCTTCCGCAGATCTGTTGTGGGGACTCCTGCCTACTTGGCCCCAGAGGTGCTGCTCAACCAGGGCTACAACCGCTCACTGGACATGTGGTCTGTGGGTGTCATCATGTATGTCAGCCTGAGTGGCACTTTCCCCTTCAACGAGGACGAGGACATCAACGACCAAATCCACAATGCGGCCTTCATGTATCCCCCAAACCCCTGGAAACACATCTCCCCTGAAGGTACGTATGCATATGAAGGTATTTTCTTGTTATTGTTGCGATTTAATAAAGACTGAACTTTAAAGCAATAAATAATGTCAGAATAATTCACAGCGAAGCCTGAACATTACTGATTTTTTTTTCATTTTTTAAAAAATATTTAAAAAATATGATTTAAGAATGCTTTTGGTTTTGGGAGGTTTTGTTCCACCAGCTTCTATTCAACTTTTATTCTTTATGGTTTACTGCTGTCAAATAAAATGTCCCTTCATGGTACAGGTAAGCAGACTCATGCAAATATAAAAAATATATTATAATTAGTTTTTCTGTCAAAGCTATTGTATATTTCATATTGGTGGCTACAATTCCACTTACGCAGCACTGCAAGACCTGCAGTGATTTAGACGAAGATGTGGCGCCACACACTCTGCTGTCACAAACGTGTCACATTTCTTAAGTACTACGTCTGCCTAACAATTTGAGGCATTTTTCCCAAGTAAAAAATTCAGACACAATACATACAGGAGGGTAAGTATACAGGAAGGCTGCCCTCACACACCATTGTCATTTGGTTAAGGCCAAGTGAAGCTCTTAGCAGCTCCTCTCCATTCTGCAGCAACCTTGATTTTAGAGACATATTTGTTAATACTGACCTGTTGAACCTAAGCAGTTACTCTCATTTTTTTAACAAATCTCTTTTTATGTCATTTATAATTCATTTTCTCTCTTTGAGAAGCACTTTGAGCCATACATTTGTATGAAAGGTGTGGTGTATAATAATAATAATAATAATAATAACAATAATAATGATGATGTTATTGTTATTATTGCTACTAATCATTGACCTTCTGTTTCCTCTCTCCAGCCATTGATCTGATTAACAACCTCCTGCAGGTGAAAATGAGGAAGCGCTACAGTGTGGATAAAAGCCTCAGCCATGCATACCTGCAGGTACACACCTGTGTTTGCTGACTTCTGAGTTATCCACTGGCACGTGCACACACACACGCACACACATGCACACACACACGTGCACACACTTTATGCCTCTGTGTGTATGTATGTTCTGTCTTAGATAAATCTGTGCACAAACAAAACACCTGCTGATGTCAAGGCCCATTTACAGGTGAAATGTGTGTTTTATCTGTCCCTGCAACAGGAAACAAGTGTTTTTACGCCATACAAGGCAGTTGTGGTGAGAAGTATGTATCTTACATGAAAGTTCATGATGCTACGATTTCTCTCACCCCCGTTTTCTACCCTTCCTGTCATCCCTTCCTGTCATTGCTTTTCTTTTCCTTCTCTCGCTGTGTCCTCACACACCCCACTCCCACCGCCCCATCTCCACCTGTCTCTGCTCGTCTCCCAGGACTACCAGACATGGCTAGACTTGCGGGAGCTGGAGACCAAGCTGGGCGAGCGCTACATCACCCACGAGAGTGATGACCACCGGTGGCAGCAGTTTGCTCAGGAGCACACTCTGCAGTACCCAGCTCATCTGGTGCCCCCGCCTCCGGCATCTGATGACGGGGAAGCTGAGGATGACGCTGAAATGCAGGGCCTGACCGAACGAGTCAGCATCCTTTGAGATGGGGGACAGCGATCACTTTGTGCTGCGGCCCCTCTCACTGTTCTGGACCTGTTGCCCTTGGTACCCCTGGCAGTTACCTCTTCTCTCATAAAGTCGTCCTCTATTTAATCTGACATCACTTCCTGATTATCGTTGCTCAATGACGTCCAACCCATTTTCAGTGTGACGAATCGGTACCACGTTCCAGACCCCAACATCTCCAGAACCCATGACCGCCATGTCCCCAAGCACTCAGTATGACGTAGTGGTCGGGAGGAACTCACAGTGTCCCTCAGTGGCTCAGTGACACACAGAGAGAGTGCTGTAGTGCAAACTCCATGGCATCCCACAAAGCAGGATTTATTAAGTCTGCTCTGGCTGACTGTTTGGCCAGTGCTCACCATCGTATCACAAGAAGCTGCAAGTTTTCACTTTTGGCCCACAGGACGGCTCGTTCACAACCTCCAAGATGCAGGTAGTCAGAGCTGTAACAGTGTGCTGTTTCAAATTGAACTGGAGATGGGACTCAGTACAGCAACTCACTGCGCTGGTCTTGATGAACCACGTTCATTCACTTGTCATGACAGAGAATATTCCACTCGGTCCGATATTTTAAAAAATGTCTGCTGTTACCACTCTGTGCAGCAGAGGGCGACGTGGCACAAGTTACAGTAGGGCAATTTGAGGGGGATTCGAACACACAAACCAATGTTTAAGAGCACTGCTTTGGGGTCTTTATGAGGTAGTTTTTTTTCAGTTTGTCATATTTTATAAGCAAATGATCTCTCTTTTTGAACTATAGTGGGTTGCTTAGTAAAAAGACAATGAAGTTTTCTAAACTAAATGTGTAAGTGTTGGAGAACATATGTCTGCGTGCATCACCCCGTCAAGCTCAAATAGAGTATTATAAGCAACTAATATCTCACTGTGTCTCTTTTGTAATGGAAAACCTGAGCACATGTGTGCAGCAACATCAGTGTGGCATGAAGGATTTCTGAGTAAACACTACATTTCTGCGAAGCTACTAGATTAGGTTAAACACCAGTAAAACTTGATCATAATCATAATGGCTATAGTATTGACTATAAGTTGTATTACATCTTCTTCAGTGAAATATGTTTACACTACAGTAGTTTATTCACACCTGACAGACACACCCCTTCCAGTTTTGCAGTGGTAGGGTGCAAAGCACAGCGCTGCAACCTGGGATCCATAACTTAATGCAGATTAGATCGTCTGAGTTTAGGTGCTTAATCTGAGCTGTGAAAATAATCTCTGAACTGAAAAAATGGAAGAAAAAAACTGAAAAAATAATGGTAAAACGGCATCGATTTCTTCACACAGGGAGACATGAAAAGGACTGTTGTTTGTTCACTTCACTTCCACCCCTCCCCTCCCCGCCCCTCCCCCACCATACAAACAAGATCAATAAAACACCTTGTGGTTTGTTGCTGCCATCACATACTTGCATTGTATCTATTCAAAAGCCACTAAGTATGCAACTGGGAAACTACCTTGAAGTCCATGTGTCTTTAACATGACCAACTCTGCCCTTACTCATGACCTGTCTAAATGTTAGCCTCCCTTTTGCTGAAAAGAAAAGATTAAAAAGATATCAGTGACAATAACTTGCATAAAACAACCCACCTGTCAGTGTAATAATAAGATTGCAGAGATATGGATTTTGCAAATTTGCAGTACATGCTTTTTCTGTCAAGCTGAGTCTGGGACAGAAACATTTGACTTTAATGGGCTATTCTTCTATGCCCACAGGCCACGACGTAAAAGCCCATATGTATGGGCCATATAATTTCCAACATACTGCATTTATGTTAACATTTGAAAATTCAGACAATATACTCTGATTTCTGACACCCAGGTATGAGAACGCAGATATTATTTGAAATACTTTCCCAAGATTAAAATGCTTTAGAAGCAGAGAAAGAAGGGAGCAGAGGCACATTTCTGACTCATACACCCAGAGTTCGAGTAACACTAATTTGGTTAGTTTTTTCAATTGTCTAAGAGTCGCCTAAAAATTTCCTATCCAGCTATGATTTCAGAACTATCCTCTACATTGTGATGTAATAAAAAGGAATTCATCAGTCATTTTTTTTGCTTTACCTTATCCTTGCTGTCAACAGGATGAATACATGGAACAATGTGTTCATGTAAGAACAGTAATAACACGAAAAGTTAAAAAAAAAAAAAAACGACTACAAAAAAGATTAATTGATTTTACTGGACAATACACAAGGCTGGAAATTTTCACTTTTTTCACAGGTTAAAAGTCACTGCATTCATTCAATTCCTACATCATTAGGATACTTTTTTTAGCATTAAGAAACTCACAGTGATTTACATAGCATGGAGTTTGTAGTGTATTAATTCAGGGTAAGAACACATCAAGGGTCCTGCTCTGAAAGTGGGATTCAAACCCAGGGAATTCAGATCATAGGATGGTCGCACTTTCTGGGGCACCACTTCCTGTCTGCAGTTCTTGTTGGACTTTTTATGTCTACATTTCCACAGTCCAATCATTTCACTACATCCTTATTAAAATGACCATAATATCGAAGAGCCCCGACTAGAACAGCCCATTCATCTCAAAATAGCTTTCCGTCTCGCCACAATCAATATGAATTTCTTTATGAGTCCAGTTTTGCGCTTGAGTCATGTTTATTTGTTTTAATATAGCTTTTAATTTGTTGCAGTGTCTTAGATCTGCTGTTTCCACTATGGCAGGGTGAAATGAGCACAGATAGCGTGAGATAAGTCTTGATCTGCATCTGAATCAGATAGGAAGAATCAAGCAAATATGTATTTATAGGAAGCAAAACAGAAGTTCATTGTCTTTTTTTCTGCATTCTATGACACATATGACATGCTGGGAACAGAAGCTGAAACAAAGAGCAAGAAAACCAGGAGAGACCAGAAAATCCCATCAAACAGTCACTGCCAAAGACCCATGAAAGATGCTCTGTACAGCTGACTTACAGATTGATTGTAAAATGTTCCTCAGATTCTTTGGTTATGTTCTACATGAAAGGTGGCAAATTGGCCCAAACAGTAGAGTGAAAAACAGAACATGTCAGCTGTCTTTTTTTAAACATCATGGTGACTTCGGTGCTTTTACACTGTGTTCTGTGACCAAAATTTCAGAGCAGTTTTAAAAGCTGCAGATGTGCTAATGAACTGAGAAATGATGGAGGTTTGGTGGCTTATTCTAAAATTAAAGGAAATGGAGAAATAACCAAATACGGATCAATATGGAAACTGTGGCTCCAGCAATTACCTGGTGAATCTTAATAAATGCAGAGAGAAAGAGAAGGTTGCAGAAGAATATAAACAAAAACATGGAACAAGGGGAAATGAGAGAGGTCAGTGTGGCTCGGGTGACAGTGGACATTCACTGCTGTCAGTTTACTGCAACAGTCTGTGACAACAACAAAGATGAAGCTATATTTGCAGGCCTTCTGGAGGCTGGCCACATGTTATTAAATGTTCCTCCACCATTGCAGATGTTTCACGAAAGAGCCAAAGCTGCTTCTTAATTTCAGCCCTCAAAGAATTACAGGTGGTCCTTGATTTATGACAGGACTTCCCCTTCGACAGCCTCGTTCTAAGTTGACTTTGACGTAAGTTGCAGATTCCCTTATGCTGTATTGTGCAGGCTGTATGCATAAAGAAACAACATGCATAAATGCTGCATTTCATGATAGAGCTTTGTTTCATTTTCCCCTATTTTCGCACATTATTCACGCTAAAATAGTGGAACCTATTGAATAGCGGCCCCCTTGAATTCAAGTCAATAAACACATCTCTTGGTGAAGCCTGTTTTTTGATATCTTTATTGGTTATGATGTTTAACCTGTCAAAGTTATTTTTATGTGGACTGGTTTAACAACATTGCTTTTGACATTTGTTGGGATTACAAAGGACAACAGGATTGATATTATTCTGCATGCAGGTGGACAAAGTTGTTGGGAAATTGCAGCAGACTTCAAGTGTCTCAAGCATTCCCGAGGGCTGATGGCTGATGGAGTTTTTTTTAATTTTTGACTTGAATTCAAGATGATTGTCTTAAAAATGCCAGAGGGGTGTTCACACATACCTCGCAAATGCACCTATTGGTCTAATGCAAAATCGTACTCATTAAAGCAAAGCAAGCAACCAACTAGCAAGCATCTGTAGTTCCAGACTTTTGACTCACCCTCTAACATAAGTGTAATTATCCATCCATCCATCCATCTGAGGTCCAATGCCTGTCACAAACTCACTGGGGACTAAGCTATGAAACTAAAACTGGATGGGATGCCAGTGCATCGCAGGGTTAAATATATTTTCAGGTTGCATTACTGTCTTCACTTTCATTTCAAAACCTATTTTCAATTGCTTTTTATCTCCACTAGAAGAGTCACTTTCTGTCTTTCTAGACATTATAAATAACTTTAAAGGAATGACAATAAAAACAATTTATTAAATAAAACACAATCTCTGCTAGCCACTCAAAAACTAGTTCAAGAACAAATATGGTGCCTT
Organism: Arapaima gigas; assembly: GCA_900497675.1. Lineage (NCBI taxonomy): Eukaryota > Metazoa > Chordata > Actinopteri > Osteoglossiformes > Osteoglossidae > Arapaima > Arapaima gigas. The sequence goes on from UFQX01000032.1 coordinate 97,248, forward strand.
GCAGCAGTCAGGCCCATTGCTGCAGCCTATGTGGTTGTCATTTACCGTCACGGACCAACTTCATGACTCGAAAATGTTATAATTTTTATGGTGCTGCCATTGTGCGTCTGGGTTGTTGCAAGTCGAGGACTAACTGTATGTCTTGCTCTGCTATCCAGTGCTATGGATTCAAAACTGAGTCAACCATATTTCATCACTAGTGTCTAGAGGCAGATTGAAATTGCAAGGAAGGCGTTGTAGATCAGCATAGCTGCACCCTGATCTCTGAACGCAGGGCAAAGATGCATTCCGTGAGATGTGACAGTAGAAGGTAAGACAGGAATGTGAGAGAATCATTTGGAGTGCACCTCCACTGGAACAAGAAGATGTGCAGTTCATGACCCCAAAGTTGTGTAGATATGTAGATCACGACAGAGAAGACCGTTTGGCATGAGTAGAAAGTTACTTATGGCCACTGAGAGAAACCAGATGGTCCATAAGCACATGGTCTAGGGTTGGGGGGCTACTGTGTAGGTAAACCTGGCTGAGCAGAAGCTGCTGAGACTGGGGCGGAAGACATCACTGACCACCACTGAACAGATACTGACAGTGACCCAACAATGCACCTTACTACAGAAATATCTGCAGTAACTTATGGTTTTCTTATACATCTCCCATGTGAACATTTGTCTTCAAAAATAATACTTGCTTAAGCCAGTAAGGAATGACTACAGCACAAAACAATTAAGCAGGGGCATAAATAATAAACAGATATGTTACATATGCGTACAGTTCCAAGAGCCATAAAAAACCTGCACTATATTGTAGGGTCAAAAGACAACAGGGTTGTTTTTCTCGTGGAAAATGATTCAGAGAAACCTGACGGTGGGGGCTGCTTCCCCTTTATCCAAACTATCTTATGTGAACTTTAAGAAAAGGGCAACTGCTGAGAGTCTGTTACTGGTGCCTGAAACACTAGAGTATTGTGGACGATATACTGAGCGTTAGTCAGTCAGGGGACCAAGGGAACGCATCTGCGTGGGCCTGGGCTGAAAAGGTCACACGAGGGCAAACGTCACTGTGTTTCTTATTTTACTTTGCAGATGTTACAGTGACTTCATTTTTGCACTGCAGACATTGTCTTGCTCCAGGGCAGCCAACCTGCTCATTTCTTCATACTGTCACTATTTTTATATATATATATATATATATATATATATATATATATATATATATATATATATATATATATATATATATATATATATATATCTTGATTGTGTAATGAATTTCTTTTAATCCAAATATGTATTGTAAACGTTAATATGACAGTTTAATGTGAAACTAGATGNTGCTGTGGTTACAAGACACTTCCACATTCTAAATATGCTGCTATTGTTTATTGTTAGTCAGAGCCCAATCTTTACGCAGTGTATAGTGAATAAACTGTCCTGTCTAAATTTTCATACTTAGAATCCATTTTGTACATTTTCCATGGGATGATTTACTAGAGTCTTAGATTTAATTTTTCTGCAATTTATTCACTTTTTCATATTTTAGTGCACGTCGGTATTCTACTGGTGGCATGGTGGCCCAGCAGACAGTGTTGCTGTCTCACAGTGACTAGGTTTTTGGGTGCAGGTTTGAATCGTTTTCAGCATGCGCAGACTGGAGTTTGCATGTTCTCCCTGTCTTCACGTGGTTTTCGACTAGGAGTCCAAACATCTGCGCTTCGGGGGAATTTGGAGGCCCTACAGCTCCCTTAGTGTTTGACTATGCACATGAATGTTAGAATGTGCGATGATCCTGCAACGTGCTGGCGTCCTGTCTGGGATGAACGCTGACTGGCCTGCTGCCCTGTGCTTACAGGATAAGCTCTGGACCCCTCACTTTGAAAGGTGATTATTGACTGCAGGTTACTGACATTTCAAGCTTAAAATTTGCTTAGTCTCACGGCTGCTGCTGCACCCCTCAACTGTTGCTGGGAGTGTTAATTATTTTTTAAGAACTGCTTGTTACTTTAAAAAGTGATTTATTACTGTAAATTGCTGTGACAAGGCGGGGTGTCCGATGAGGGAAGTGAGTAAGCATAAACTTACAACGGTTGGCTATTAGACTTCCGCTTTTAAGAGAATATACAAACCAATTATTGCGACAGTGCTGGGCTAAAATTGACTCAAATACTTTAAAAAAGTGGGTGGAAAAACACTGAAATGTAAAATACAGCAGGCAGCACAGAAATCAACAATTCTGGAAAAAAACTAAATGACATAAACTTCATGGCTTCTGAGTCCTGGTATCTTTAGAAGATACATGGTTAGCATTAACAGGTGACACATCGTGCTTTGATATTGTCTGGCCCTGACCAGGTGTGTTTGTCACCAGATGTTTACTCATTGACAGATGCACCGATCACGTGTGCTCATCACCAGGTGTAGTCATTGGAAAAAATCAAATGGACTTCTTGCTATTTCTGCTGAACTACTTGAATAACATAACTAACAGCAAGAGGTGTAATTGCAAAGTGAGGCTTTTCATTTGCAGTTCAGTGTGCAAGACAGCAGATACAAACAAACCATCTTTAAGTAATTTCCTCGTTCTTTGTCAGTCCATTTGTCGTATAACAATAATGTACCCTAAAATAGGACTCAGTAATAAGTGATCATGAGGATTTCAATTTTTTGGAAAATGAATCTTTGATTTCTTAGAACTCTGATATTATTACTTCACAATTATAACCATTGCCTTTTTATTATCTATATTTCTTGGGGTCCAGCAACAATAGTATAATATCCCAGTCACATATACTGCATAAAGAATTCATAACTACAATGTTTTCATAATGAAAAAGCAGTCAACCCCACATCATAGAATACTTATCTTTACGTCAAAATACATATTAATTTGATTTATTTTTTCATATTTTTTGTATTTCACAGCACATTTTTTTGTTTGCTCAATTGTGTGAATTTTTTGAGCATTATTATTATAACTTCATTCTTGATCATTCCATTCTACTTTATACACATACAGCACTGCATCTCAAAACTCATTTAACACACCTTCACCTTAGAGGGTTAGCAGTCATGCTTTGCATACCAATATAAGGTTTATCGAGCTCCTGCTCTATATGTAATGCAGAAGAATGACCGGTGGAGCATGGCAATAATCACTGGTGATGGCAATTGTGAAAGCAGTCTTTTAGCCCGTTCATTTTTAATTTTTATTTTTATACAATGAGGTCCTATCACATGTCGGACAGTAATGGAAATAAGTGAGCAGGACTGCATCGTGTCCCGGTCTTTTCATTCCTATTCTGCATCTTTGATCCATCCCTGTTCAGCGCAGTCGCCAGCGCTCACATACCCCACCTTAGATTTAATAGCCGTAATATCAGCCAACTATGCAATTTATCATGCTTATTGTACGTATTTATCTTGTGCTTTTATACAGCTTATGAAAATAAATGGGCACATATTAAATGGAAATTTGTACTGAATTTATTACTGTATTTAACCGTTTTTATCAGATCCATGCAATTCATTTTTGCTAAGTTAACTATGTTTCATAAACCACATTTTCATTGCACTTCAGAAATGTTTAATGCATTAAACATAACCTTCTTTAGCCGCAACAGTTACTGTCATGAAAATGTGCATCTGCAGAACAAGATTGAATTTGTGTAAATTAGACCAGTTGACAGGACAGAAAATTTGGTGGTTTTGGGGGAAGTTCCATGTCAGTTGTTCCTCCACTGTTGCAAAGATGGTGGCAGATGAAAAATAAAAATAAAATATTTCTCTTTTGACCCACAGGGGAAGCACATTATACCCAGAAACACGTAATGAGGGCATTTATGTCCAGCATTGTTTCATTTGCAAAAAAAACCCTAAACGTCAGCAAATACAACACAGCACCGCCTGAGTCCCTCATATGTCAGCCTGAGTCTTATTATGCAAATTATACATGTGATGTGTCAAAACTGTTAAAAAGTTACAAAAGGTAAAACACCCTCCCTGACCCACTCAGATGTCTTCAAGACAGAATATGAGCTCCAGCAATTCTCTTCTTGCAAAGTCCATTGCTTTGTCTGCGCTTTGCAAGGGTGGCACAGTACCATGGGGGGCCAGTAGCAGCAGCTGCACATTTCTCATTGTGTCATAAATGGCATACTCAAAAGAGTGTGAAAACATTATTTGTAGTAAATTCATTAAAAGAATTGCTAAATACACATTTGAAATCCTAAATTTAGCCATTCATTAACATAATGATTAACAAAATTTGAAACACTTATTTGTAAAGGTTTATGCGTTTAATTCAATGTAGTGTTTTACAGTAGCTTTCAGGTCTTGGAAATATGAGGGAGACACGGAAAGTAATAGTTTCATGTTGCATTAAACATCTTCTGTTCAACAGAAGTGCACTTGCATTGTAACCCCGTGGAACAAAACTACTTTAGCACATTAATATTCAAATTGGCTCTCTCATGAGTTACAAGTTTCCAAGTTGGCGTTGTTTCACTCCTTGATGCAGTAAATTTACAGAGGCAACTGGTTCCCCCATTTGTAGTGTCCAGTAAATGAGGGATGCAAAAAAATGGACTTTAAAAAATGATTTTCGGAAATAACAGCTTCCCCAATAACTATGGGCAAGGGCCCTTTTGATGACTAGATTATAGCTACAGGCCTCCTGGGACACCTTAGTCAATGCATTGAACACATCTGATGCTGAAGCATCTATTGTTCCACACAGGGTCACCAAATACAGAGCGGATCCTGGGAACCTGTCTACTCATGTGCTGCATTACGTCCAGAGAACACAGAGTATAGACATGTGCCAAAAACATTATTAACCCATCAATTTTCTGCAAGTCTGTATTCAATTTGAGCTGCAGTGATCATTCCACGGCAGAATCCCAGGACAGGCACCAGTTCATTCATGCAAGCACACACACACACACACACACACACACACACACACACACAAGGCAATCTGGAGTCACAAATGCAGCAAAAAAAACTTTGAGATTCTATAAAGACCTAAGAGACACAGCTGGATTCAAACACATCCTCTATACTGTGTGAAGGTAGTATTAGTAATATCTGCTGAACCATGAAGCCTCCCGTCATTCACCTGCCAAGCTGAGAAATCCTGATCTCCACTGAGCATCTGGAGAAACACATTGCTGGCAGATTAAACACGCAGTAAATACACACAGTTACAGTTCTGCCTTTCCTTTCAGCATCTGCTTTTCAGTACCCAAAGCAACGTACATCCAAACTAAAGCAGAAAAAAAAAATTGCAGGTAATCTTTAGAAAAGTGTCGTCAGTTCATTGCTACAAAATTGAGCACATTGATACATTTGCAGAAGTACCAGATTGTCAGCAAAAAAACTGCCGTGCTGCTCAAAAGCATCAAATTACTCTTCACCGAACAGTTTTCATAACAAGTGAAACTCCAGACAACAACAGCTAAATACGCACAAAATCTAGCCACATGTATTTTTTGTACATCTGATATGGAAAGTACTTCACATTCAGTATCAGTGTACACCACATGTGAATTTGATTTAGGAAATAACTGTTGATTTTTTTGTTTGAAGTTTGATCTTGCCGCCTGAATGTGCAGTTTGGTGCCTGGAAACAGAGAGAGAAAAGGGGAGGACAGAAAGAAAATTCTCTGTTGCGTACATTGTGCACGTGCATATTGAACACGCTACACCCCTAGTCTGGCTCACATCCTGTTTTGTTTTTAATCCGGGAGTCAAGATGCTATCAGTCCTTTTCTGTAAGTCACATGGGGAAGTTCTGCATAAGCTTTCCCAGTTACGTTCACGTTAAGTTACTATCAATGACTTTATTTATGCACTGAAGGCTGCTGGTTGGTCTGCTGCCAAGAGATCACTTTTCTCCTGGTCGATCAGAATTCATTCATCCTAGGTTTACTAGGTTAGCTAGGGTACAGGATGAGCTAAAAAGGAAGACTGTCATTCACACTACAGACCAAAGCAGATTATAATACACACACAAACAATATTTATAAACCGTACTATCCTGGAATACACTTTTTTTAAACTCATTTCTGCATTTCAATCCTGCAAAAATGAAAAGTTTAGAAAACTTGCTTAAGATTCATTTGTGCTAAAGAAACATGCTCTCCTCTAGACCATTTGAGAAACTTAAACATGAAATGCAACAAATTAGTACTTTGTTTACCATGTCAGTCAATTATATAGTTAATTATTCCATTAATATAGGTTATTATTGGTAAGTAATTATTTTCAATAACAAGTGGTGTCATTTATTTATGTTGTAAAAGTAAAATATACAACGGATGCCTGTGCTAGTTTTGTTATTCATGACTGAAAAAATTGATATGTCTTTGATTGACAGGTTTAATTTCACATGAGTTAAACGGTATGATTTTTAACTTTTTACTTACTCAAGGTTACTTAATCAAATGTTGAGTTGGAAGAAAACAGCAAACTCTACTGGCAACGGAGGCCCAGATCTGCAGCACCCCTGAGCAGATAATCCCAGCAAAAATGTTTTTAGGATGTTTCTAGGATTTCTAAGATTTCTTCCAAGCCCCACAATTTCCAAACATGTGGTCTTATTTAAAAGCACAGAATGTTCCCTATGAGGTGCATTAGGACTGAACATTTAAGCACGTACATTTTGGGAAATATTCTTTGAAACAAATGTCCCCCAAAGGGGATAAAATGAATGAATAACTCTCACAAACTATAAAAGTAAGTATCCATCTGTGCTTAACTGCTTTATTGTGATCAGCGTTGCTGGGGTCTGGATGATATCATGGAATCACTGCCTGCTAGGCAATGAAACATCACCCTGTATTGGATGCCAGCATTGAAACTAAGCAGTCAAGTTAAACACGTAGTTATTTGTGCCAAAGCTACAAAACAAAGTGCTCCAGTGGAGCAAGAACTCTGGTGGTGCTTCATGAGAAGGAGCCTGCAGTTCTTGGCTGCCAGATGCTCCTGGCTGCTGTTTCTGAATAGCCAGCATACGCAAGGATTTAGTTTGCTTTGAGGATAATTTAAAGGAGGTTTTCCTTTTTCCCAGCCATGCCATTATCTCCAGAGTAGCAAGGCAGCAGTGTCTCACTTTTAATGTTGAGCAATGGAACACGGGGTGTGGTAGACAGTGAAAGCGTCCTCTCTGGTTCAGAGCTTTTGGATGCTAGTTGTAAATTACAGGGGAAGCAGACAGCAGAGCGCAAGGGGGGCAGGTTACTTGGTGACCCGGGGATTCTTGGCTCTGTGCAATTGAACATGCAGAAATAGACACTATAAAACAGTTATATAATTACAAACGGCATAGCAGGATTTATTGAACACACTGCTGTGACAATAATTGTCTCTTAGTGGTTATTTTTGCATTCTTGCTACTACACGTCCATCCCTTTCTCTCCCTTATCTGCTGGGAAGGAAGGATGTCGGAGCTGTTTGTCACGGGCTGTGCATGTATTTAGGAAACAACAGTTTCTTTCAGCAGATTCTTTCAACCTGTAACTAGTCTTTAATGCACACTGCTACAGTGCAGCCAAGGGACCGAATGTCTGCCAGCTACATTCCTGCTTCATTTTGACACCAGAAGGATGTCACGGAAATGGCTCCGTGTCGTTTTCCACAGTTGTTTAACTATGGCAATTTCATACACCGATGAGTATATGCTATAATTGGTTGCATCGTAAAAATTCCGAAAATTGGAAGTATTAGACCATGGCTGAGGCTGTATTTGATCTAGTTTTTCCCTGGAGTCCAGCCGCCTGCTGGGTGAAGTTACTGTAAAGATAGAGGGTGATGACGTGGTGGTGGAACATGAACAGCACATGCAGCCCCCTTGACACTGGGAAAAGTTATAAGTGGCAGATTTAGGGCTGGGTAATGATTACTGCCAGAACTTCTGTCCAAATTTTCAAAAAACAGTTTAAATACTGTCCCAGCCTATGGGTTGAAACAGCCATCAAACTTTTTTTGCAGTCAAAAATTTTAAAGCTTCATGGAAGCAGCAATTAATTACACCTTTTTTGTTTGTCCCACCTGGTTTCTTTTAGGTGGCCTATGCTAAATTTTTGTGAGAAGTAACTGATTTGTATATTTTAATTACACTTTGTCATTTTGTAAAAACATTGTTAATGGAACAGAAAAATCAGACGAATGTGGTTGTATTCACATACTGCACATGATGGAAAAGTCAATAGATTTTTATTCTGATAATTTTTACTTTTGATTCTAAATTCAGTACTAAAAACTTGCTAAAATGCTTCCATAAAACAAATTTCATTTCCTGTTACGGCTTCATCTGGATTTTATCAGATGGCATCTGTAAAACTGATCAGATGCACCTGCGGAAAATTTCCCGTCTGACAAAAATAAACATTCTTCTCTATGCCTCGAGTATGATAGTCAACACTGGTGAAGTATCCCTTATTTTACAAGTTTTACTTACAACATTAAGTGGGTATTCAGTGAGTTACTGATTTATACAACTCTGATTTTTACCGTGCAAGTACCTTGCTTTAGACTGCTGCAGCAGGGAGGTGCTTCAAATGAAAGGCGGTGGCTTTATCCATTATGCTATAAGGACATACACACGGACCATTACTAGTTCAAGTTCCAGGAAGAATTCAGCTATTGTACCACTGAGAAACAGTGTGTGTGGAATAAATGGTCAAAACTCATTTTTCTGTATGACAGGGTTGGAAAAGATGCAAATAACTTATGAACATTCACTTTTGCAGTACTTGCACAAAAATTTAAAAGCTTATATCAGGGTCTTCTTTAAGAACTTTTATTAACTTTGTCAAAACAATAAATGCATGAAATATGTTTTGCAGCAGTTTATGTCAGTAAGCCCAGAGGTCCATTAAAACTAATCACATCTCCGCTTCTTTAGCTGAAATTACTTAAAAGCTTCCAAATCAAGTGCAGCTGCCAAAGCAAACGATCCTTCAAGACAATTTCTGACAGCTACTTGTTCAAGGGCCACTCTAATCCCATGCAGCTGCGTAACAGTAATGGTGGGATACACTGCTAAACATCTATGTGGAGGCACATCCAGGCCACAAATGCTGTTTCCCTGGACCACGTGTACCTAAATGGAACAAGAGCAAAGAACCTGAAATGCTTCATTAGAATACACAGCTATACAAACAGGGGTTGTTTTAATTGGTAAAAGTAGCATTTAACACAGTATCACGTTGCAGTAAAGACGCAGATGTGTGCAGGTGCAAAATGAAGAACTTCGTTTAATGATAAGGGTTATTCCAAAACTGTAGTCAAAAGGTAGGTGTAGATCCAAACCAGAATTCAATCCAAGAAAGGCGACGTAACAAATAAGGGTTAAACAAACGATATCCGTAGTCCAAAGCAAGTCAAAAACCAGAATAGCAATCATGGAAAACTCTGTACACACACACAAAGATCATGGCAATACTTTGCGGGTATGGTCAGGACCAGAGGGTGTGACAGCACCCCCCCCCAAGGAGTCTGAACCGGCTGCGACGACCACCACCCACACCCCCAGAGGATGGAGCCCGGGACTGTTGCAAGGCTGAGCAGAATGTCGACGTCCATCAGAGGCTGGTGCTGGAGAAACATCCGACTTACTCTTGGGAATCCCCCTTGGCCGAGGACCTGGCTTTTCTGGGTGGAACTGGTGGAAGTCTGCCACCAGCCCCGGATCCAGGATGTCCTGTACAGACACCCAACTTCTCTCCTCCGGGCCATAACCCTTCCAGTCCACTAAGTATTGTAACTGCCCAGCCCTTCTCCAGGAGTCCAGTAACCTACGTACGGCGTAGACCGGGGTGCCGTCAACCTCAATAAGGGGGTTGTCAGGTAGAGAGTCTGGGGACAACTGGCTTGAGGAAGGAGACGTGAAAAGTATTAGACAGACATTCATATTCACAGGCAGGTCCAACTAGTAAGTGATGTTAGTCTTATTATTTTGAAGGGGCTGAAGTATTTCAGTTGCAGCTTTCTGCAACCCTCTGGAAATTTAAAATCCTTAGGAGGATAACCATACTCCATCTCCTGGTTGATGGAGCAGAGCTTCTTGTTTGTGCTTGTCTGCATGTGTCTTGTATCGACGCAGAACCCGTTCAATCTTCTGATGGGCCTTTTCCCCAAACCTCTTCATCCAATCATCCACCGCTGGAATGTCAGAGGGCCCTGCTGTCCAGGGTACTAAAGGAGGTTGATAACCCCTTTCAAATGTTTGTGTTAACCCGATGGTGGAGCTGACTAGCAAATTCTGGGCTATTTCTGCCCAAAGCAAAAATTGACTTCAGTCTGATGGATTTTCCTGACAGTATATTCTCAGAAGTTTCCCTAATTCTTGGTTAATCCATTCACATTGGCCATTAGACTGAGGACGATAGCCTCAGCCTAGATCAGAGACTGTCCTCAGGCACACCGTAGAACCTTAAAACCTGATCAAAAAGGGCCTCAGCAGTCTGGAATGCAGTAGGCAAGCCTTTAAACGGGATAAGTCGAACTCCACACAAAAACCTATCGGTGACAGTTAAAATGCAGGTATAGGACTGAGATAAGGGAAAGTCTGTGACAAAGTTTACAGCGATATGGGACCGGGGCGAGAGGGGATGGGCAGGGGAACCAACTTCCCCGCAGGCAAGGTCCTAGGAGTCTTGCATTGTGCACATGCAGTGCACAAGATGACGAACCAATTGACATTTAGCGCCATACTCTCCTACCAGTTATCCTGACGTTATTGGTAAGTACGCGTTTCCCCCGGGATGACCAGAGGCCAGTGACGAATGCCTCATGTGGGCCCAATCTCTACACATTGAGGGGGAACGCATTGCTTATTGGCAGGGCACTAGACCGGAGCTGGGGTGTCAACTCCCTCACTATCTCCTTGTCAATCTGACAATTTGGGGGTAATGTTTGCTGGCAATGTTTGCTGGCTGTTCCACCCTAGGCTCACAAGAATCATACATTTGGGACAGTGAGTCAGCCTTCTTATTGCAAGTGCCTGGCCTATAAGTGATTGAGGAAAAAAAGAGTGAGAAAAGAGACCACTACACCTGTCTAGGGTTTAACCGTTTGGCATTTTTCCAAATACTGATGATCAGTCAAGACCTGAAAAGGGGGAGCTAATCCCTCTAACCACTGTCTCCATTCCTCAAGCACTAATTTGATGGCCAGCAGCTCATGATCTCCTATCCCATAATTTTTTTCTGCAGACATTAGCTTGTGGGAATAGGTGACTGGATGCAGTTTTGGGGGATTACTTACCTGTCGCAAAAGCACAACACCAATGCCCACATCTGAAGCATCAACTTCTACAACGAACGGCCTAGACGGATCAGGATGTTGAGACCGTGCCGTGGTAAACGCCTGATCGGCCTGAGGATTCCACGTCAGGGATTTGGACCCCCTCTTACCCTTAAGCAATGCTGTGAGGAGCTGCTATGCCACTAAGATTCCTAATAAACTGCCAGTAAAAAATTGCAAACCCTAGGAAGTGCTGTAGAGCCTTAAGATTACGATGAGTGGGCCAGTTAGGAACCGCCTTAATCTTGGCATCATCCATCACGACACATTATCAGTACTGAGGGTATCCTAAAAAGGAAATGCATCGAAGGTGAAATTTGCACTTTTCTCTTAACATAAAGCTGATTCTGCAACAGCCTTGTAAGGACCAGACAAATGTGGGACTCGAGATCAGGGGAATACACCAGGATGTTGTCTAGATGGGCTAGTTCGTCATAGCTTATGTCACACAGCGCCCCATTGATAAATGACTGAAAGACAGTTGGAGTGTTGCGGAGACCAAAAGGCATCACCAAATATTCATAGTGACCAGTCAGGGTAACAAAACTGTCTTCCACTTGTCTCCTTCCCTTATACAAAGGAGATTGTAGGCATTTCTTAGATCAAGTTTAGTGAAATACTTAACTCTGCAAAGCTGCTGGCACCAAAAGGCAATGGAGTTTCGCAATTGCATTGAGATCCTGATAATCTACGCATGGTCTTAGCCCTCCATCTTTCTTTTTAAAAAAAAGAAAGAAAAAAAAACTTGAAGCAACTGGTGACATGGACAGACAAATAACTCCCTGGGCTAGGGATTCTTTAATACAAGAATCCATTGCTTTCCATTCAGCTCAAGTTAAAGAATAGACTACAGACTGTCAGGGCTCACGATGGTAGGGGAATGTAGTGATACAGGGGGACTATGAAGGCAGTTCTGAAAACAGTAGGGGGACCAAGAGGCTCTAACGTGAGCCAGGATCTTTGAGCATTATGCATTTATAGCCACAGGAGACCAAGAACCACCCAATAATTAGCTTTGTCCACAACCAGAAAGGATATCAGTTCAGAGTGCAATGCACTCGTGTCCATCCGAACGGGACCCGTAGCTGCTGTCACAGCACCCTCGCCCACGGGTCTGCCGTCGAGATGGCCATAGAGGCACACGGAGGTCCTAGCTGCAGAGTCCCAACTGCGAGTGCACGAAATCCCCTTCCGATCCAGAGTCGGCCAATGCTGGGATGGACATGGGGTTAGGATAGTAGCAAGTAACCGGGATGGTGAAAGATTTGGACACCCAGCCCCTCCCTCTTTTGGGTAGGCACCGCGCGCACGTCTTGGTCGGAGTCCATGCGTCGTGGGCTGCTTTGCGTCTTCGGGCGCCGAGTGCATGAACGCAAGATGTGGCCTGGTCCCCCGTGCGTGTGGATTCGCCTCGTGCGGGTGGTCGAAAACAAGTTCTTGTTCAAATCGGCGGTAAGACGCAGTTCGCATCCGGGGCCGAACTGCTGTTGCCCAACCCAGCGCTTTTCCCGGCAGACGGGAGATGACGAAGGAGATTCGCGCGGAGTCGGAGCTGGTCGCGTTGTAGTCAAAGTACAGGGAGCATTGCAATAAGAACCCTTTGCATGCCTCAGGTGACCCATCGAACTTATTGGGTTTACTTAGAGGAGGCTACTTCGGGGGAAGTTGAAGATTCCCCGGGAGCTTTCGGTATCTCCAGGTAAGCGCTTCTGATGTACCATCGCCGTTAGCGCCCAAGCCCGCAGTCACCCGTCCCAACCGTTCACTTCGTTGTCGTGGGGACCGGCGTTGCTTGTAGAAGTCCCTCTAGCATTTGCTGATGTCCCAGAGCTTTCGTCGGATCGGTGATCGTGGTGCTCGGAACTTCCATACCTGCCGTCTGCTTGATGCGAAGTTCTGTCACATTGCAGTAAAAACGCAGACGCAAAATGACGAACTTCGTTTGATGATAACGGTTATTCTAAAGTCGTAGTCAAAAGGTAGGCGTAGATCCAAACCAGAATTCAAGCCAAGAGAGGCGGTGTAACAAACAGGGGTTAAACACAAACGATATCCGTAGTCTAAAGCAGGTCGGAACCCGCTCGGCACACGCAAAAGGATCATGGCAATACTTCGCGGGGGTTAACTTGGAGACACAAGTATATATACCGGCAAAGGGAACTAGGAACAGGTGCACATGGTTAACCATCATGAAAGGCGTGGTCAGGACCAGAGGGCATAACACACAGATATGATTTTCAAAATTTTCAAAAGTTATGTACTGTATATATATATATATATATATATCGGTATAATTTTCACTTTAACAATTAAACTATACATCTAATCCTGTACGACAAAAGAATTAACTTCACATGCACTTGGAATATAATGTGTCAGGATCCGACTCCATCAGAGCCTCCATCGTCAGCTGAAGTTGGCCAGTAAACTACATTTTCGCTACAGAATCCTGTCCAAAGGAAAAACTGTCAGCAACTCGATATATCTCATTGTCATATTTGTGCTTATTCGGCATTTCCTTTTTTTACTTTGGTCTAAATAATAACAGGAAAATTTCATAAAAAAAGATTATTCTGCTACATACACCACCTTACAGTTCATTAATTCAGGTTAAGGAACTTGCTCTAGGATGTGGGAAACCTAGTGGACATCAGTTCTTGTCACGCTGCACTAGAGGCTGGTATTTTTTACCATATCTATTCAAGGTAAATAGGTACTAGAACAGGAGGAATATTCAAGCCAGGCACATCTAAGATTAAAAGCTGACTACTGTACCCCCTTTGCAACCTGCTGGCCTACAAATAATGTAAATGTACTGTATTTTCCACTAATACGTTTTGGCATCAGTTTAGTATCTCCCAGGCCAAGAAGTCCCCCAGTTGCACTTTCAAATGAATGTCATTGTCCAATATGCAATTGGTGATCAATCTAATGATCAGTCTGGAATTTGTGTTCCTATTTCTCTTTTGACCCCCCGCTGACGCCTGTTCATTATATTTGTCCCTCAACATTTACTGGGGAGGACTTGTTATGTGAATATTGGCGTTCTGTGTGCATACACGGAAAACCCAGGGGGTCGCGTGTGGTATTTAAAGGCCAAATTAGCATGAAAAATTAAAAACAGGTTGGCTTAACTTCTCCATCTGATGCTTGATTAAAGTCCCATTTGACTGTCTTGAGATTCACCACAAGCAGCACATCTGAGTGTACTTTGAAACATACTGTTTAATATAAGTAATTTTGGCAAAAACAGAGTGGAACCCTGTTCTTCTCATCAGCTGGATCTCACAGCTCTGGGCTGGTTCTCGGTTTCCTTTAATTGCTCCAGGAAAATCTGTTGAAACGCAGCAGCCCGATGCTGAGAGCGGCCCTCCGAACCGAGAGGCTCCAGGAGGTAGATTGTTCTGGGCAGGGGAGTGTCCTCTGTTTCTGAGACGTATTACTGCTGCTCTCGTGGGACACCGCCTCCCTTTGTTTGCCAGCTTCATTTGTTTTCAAGAGGAGTCTTCCCCAGGGTTGGCAACACGAAACAGGGGTGATTAACAATTTTACTGAAGTGCCGCGCTCACGTAGATGCTGCTGCGTGCTCACTTGGACATCTGAGCGCACCTGGAATTGAGTGGTGGTAAAGGCCCTCTGTGTGTTACATGTCACATTAGGGGTTACCCTGTTTTTGAAATTTATAGTATAGTTATTAGGTTTGCAAAGTGAAAATGATGTTACTCTAGTTTGCAGGCAAACTCATTTCATTTGGACTTTAATTACCGGTTAAGTTTCCTGTCTGAATCAACTTGGTGAAGGAAAAACTCCAAAAATTTTTGTAATATAAAAAAATGTTGTTGATTCCTGATAATGAAACAACAGGTGGCTGCTGTCACCAGCTGAACAAAGGACCTGGGTTTGAATTTTGCATTCAGAACCTTGCTCACGGTAATTACCTTAATTTGATTTAGTGAAAATTATGCATATCAGTGGGCAAATAAATGTAAAAAGTGGGGTTTATAAAACTTGTACAACTAAGTGACCTTGGAGAAAAATTTCAGCAGACACATACATAATGAATTAGCATTCTGTTCAGTGTATTTTTACAGGTGGTCCTTCTCGGTGGAGAAAGGCCGAGGTCTGAATAATAGGAATAAGCATGATCCTTTTAGAAATTGTGATAAAGTATTGCAGAGTCCTGGCCTTGATGATAGGAGAAAAATAGACCCCCAGAAGGTTAAGTGCCAGTAGCTGCCCATCACCCCTGGGGATTCTAATGTGGTTACTGAGGACTAGTGAGGATATTTCTGTGGCTGACGGAACAGTTTAACAGGCAACGCAGAGTTCGACTCTAAAGAGACTGTAACTATGGTCCTAGCCCAGGTGGCTGATCCAGTCTGGGTAGTTAAAGGTTCTTTTAACCCATCTTCAGGTGGCTTCAGAGTAGTGCTGGTATGCTGTTCTATTGTGGGATTCCCAAGTGGGTCAGATTTTGCCAGGGGTGCTGTCAGGTAGGAAGAGAGAGAACAGTTGGTGAACACAGTACTGATGGATAACCACTGGAAAACTTAAGTGAAAAATAGATTTTCCATCTATGTAAGAAATCAGCAACCGAGGGGAAATCTTTCACACAAGCTGGCAGTGTGTTCCATAGTGCCCTTAACTTTCTTCCACCTTCTGTTTACAAATGGATCTTGGAAACTGCAAGCAGATCAGTGTCATTGGCACGAAGTTGGTGAGGAGATCGGTGAAGTCAGGCTTAGCTAAACCTCTCGGTACCCTGTTGGTGGTGAGAAGTAACTTCACATCATATCTGTATGACTGATTACCAGTGTAGAGACTCGGGAGTAAAATTAACTACATACAAGTTTTACAATGTAACCCACAAATGGGTTGATTTGGTATGCTTGGAGAGACACGACGCATAGGTCTTCACAGTTCATCATAGTTCATTATAGATCAGTACAGCCCAGACACACCACAGTACACACATATGCCTAGATATGGTGAACAAACACAAAGTTGCCATGACATCTGCATTTAAGCATCTGCTGACCATAGACCAAGACCTTTTTCCCCTGAAAGAAGAGAGAATATAGATCTTTCCTGAGTAGTGTTAACCCTGACTTATGAGTTCCAAATAAACTTAAAAACCTCAAAAGGCAGCAGCTGTAACTCCTCTTGTCCTACAAACCAGTGCAGTTGTGCACCTGAGACAGGAATGAGAGGACCTCTGTAGAAGATCCACCTCTGCTTTGCTTTTCTTGGTCAGCTTACAGAGGCACAGCAGGAGATTGCCACTAACCAGCAAGATGTGGGGTCAACTATGTGGGAGATGATCACAAACCATGAAAAAGATGCTGGTGGAAAAAGCTTAGAAACCAGCTGAAAGACAATTGCCCATGTGACCATCAAATATATAGTTTGACTAAATAAGGAATAATTTAAAAAAATTACCAGCAAGATGTTTGAAGTAATAGCTGATCTTGCAGAATTGCATAAGTTTTTCTGTTTTTGCTTCCCGTGAGCTAAATATCGTACTCTGCAACTAACATGATGATATCTGGTGTGAGACCTTCTTGGGAAATTCAGCATAATTAAATAACAAAACACAACACTGTCCTTCCCATGTTCAGAAAGTGAATTACAACAGTTATCAATCCTGTAGCTCATTCCTGTTTACAGCTTGAAAACAAATTTAATGTTGGTTGTCTACTAGGACTACAGAAAATTCTGGTCTCTGTGGATTTCCTCAGATGGCTCTGGTTGATAGAAAAAAGACGTAGAGCATGAAGAACCTGCCCCTGAGCCTCGTGATTTGCCGAGATATGCACACAGACACTGACGCTGAGATCACTGTCTCACGCACGCAAACAGTTTTTCTGTTACGGCAGTGACCAACTGTGCGGGACTTTTTTTGATAACCACATTTTATTTTCCAGATGTTATTAATATCTTATTAACAGCATAAGAGGAAATGGCAAGTGCCATACAGTACAGAACACTACACCATGAATCGGACTTTCTGTTCATGTGGTGGAAAACAATCTGAATTCCCGAAAAGGGATTTTTTTTTGTGGGATGCTCCTCAACAATGAAGAGTCTCATTGAAACAAGGAGGGAACTGTCTGGTGGAACTCCCTGGCAGTTTCACATTTACCTTGGGTTCTGTAGAAGTCAAGGCGGTTTAGTCACCGTCTCATCACGCAAGGAGAATCAACCACAACTGTAACAGAATTATACATTTGCATAGCAGGTGGCATTTAGTCCATACGTGACTACAATCTGCGTGCTGTTTGATATATTGAAAAAGGTCAATGAACATGTTCTAAGCACACTATTGTGGTTTTATCCTCATTTCTAGGAAATGTATCTTTTTGTATATGTATGTATATATGTCTGTTGCTTTCACCCTAATGAAAACAGAAGCTGACTTCATGTGCAAACAAAACCAAAGCCACGTGTTATAAACCATTTGCAGACAATGTGGCAGAGGGATGAAGCATGCCAGGCCTTCACAGGGCAATGAATGTGCTTTCGGTCTCTACTCCACCTACAAAATTGGTTAGTTTGATTTTGCATACTACTGACATTGTAACGTCGGGGGCAATTGTGGCTCCCATCATGCTTTGCTCTATGTACGTAGTTGATGTGTCCGAGTGTGGTGGAAGTCTGGTCTAGGGCTGGCAATGACCCTGAGGCTGTGTTGGTTGTATGACAATTCTGTGGGTGAACGAGTCATGGTGCCACGCAAGAATAAAGTTTGTGTTCTCTCAACTGTACCTTTAGAGCCCTGTGTCAGTAACACCACCAACGCAGATTGTTACAATATATTTGTAGTTGTGTTTTTACTTGCTTTGTCTCACCCTATGTGCAAAAGAGAGAGACTTGACGTAAACGTGGAGGGAAAAACCAGTTCTCTCTGCTCTGGACCATAACTGGCCGGGGTATGACTGTTTCTAGTATCGATTTTTTGATGCTGTTACCGGTTCTTGTGTTATTTGTATCTTTTTTTTTCAGACGTTTGTCAGTTTCTTCCTGCTTGTCATTACGCTGGAACAGCAGCACTGAAACCACAACTCTCACACTGAACACACACTCTCTCTCTCTCTCTCTCTCTCTCTCTCTCTCTCTCTCTCTCTCTCTCGCTCTCCCCTTTGCTGTGCTTTTCTTTCCTCTATGAGCAGATCCTCAAAAATCTGAACAGGGTCACACGACTGGTGGACAAACATCACGCTTTACTGCCGAGAACCAGGTAAGCAGAAGTACGTTGTTCTGAACTAAAATCTATAGTCCCAAGGCTCTTTCAGGTGACCACCAGTTTTATGTTTTTGAAACACGTGTTTTGCTTTAGCACTACTGGTGTGCAACACGCTGCCTGGTGTCTGTGGCAATGCATCTGCCTTTCTAGTGCCGTGAGTGTTATTTTTTATGCCTTTCTGGGTCTTGGAAAGTGAGTTTGTGGATTATATGACAGCTTCTGTTACATCTCATAAGGAGTGAAATTGTACACACTCTGGCTTTCTACTAGTCATTTATGTTATGAAATGTTGCTTTTTAATTCATCTGTTGAAGGATTTATTGTTGAAAAATATTAATGAATATATGTTTCTATTGAAGACCTTAAAAATAATATCAAAGCCTTCAATCTTATCTAGATATAATGATAATGAAAATTTAAAGTGCAGTTCCATTTCATATGGGGATACTAGATATTTTACCAAAAAAGTCACAAAAGGTTTAATACAGTTTCTTTTGAATAACCTTCTCTATTACTCAACTCTATGAAACATTTTCAATAATGTATATTATTTTTCCAAACACCACTTAGTTGCAGTCAACCTGACCCCAGCATCACTGTTTCCAGACACACTTAGTAATGGTACTCTCATTTTGGAAACCTGCGCTGTGCATTTACATTCCCTCAGGATTTACCTAACACAAATATCCTTATTTATGACACATTCCTTAATAGTATTATCAATATTATATTTTTTTGATCAACAGCTGTTTAGAACAAGGAGTTTTTTGTGAGAGACCCATGGTGTATTCATCCCAAACTCAAGTTTTAGAAAATTATGTTGAGTGGGATTTTTATCTTATAGTTATGAAACCAGCACTTTTCTGAAGTTAGACAAAGAACAGGTTACAGTGCACATTTATTCTCCTTATTTGATAAGGGAAGCTAGTAGCTCAGCATTGATCGCCTGATTTTATTATTCTGTATTAGCAGCATACTGGTGGTTACTGGGTTTCTGGAGTTGTCAGGCCTGAGGCACTATAGGGATAACTTACAGATTTTATTAAAAAACAAAAAAACAAACAGGTCAGCATAGTGGCTACTTCGCAGCACCTAGCATGTTCTGACCATTCCAGATCCTCCATGCTTCAATATGTGCAGCTGAAAATCCAGAAGGTGGATGAGGTGATATTTATCCAGACATCTATTATCAGTAAATGCTCATCCAGTGCAGAGCCTGTCCTGGAAGCGTAGGAAGCAAGGGAAAGTGCATGCTGAACGGGCTGGAAATGTATTGCATCATTCACACACACACACACACTATTTTACTCACAACCACTGAAAGCAATTTAGTCACCAACTCAACTAAAACCCATGTCTTTGGACCACAAGAGCAATCTAGAACATCTAGAGGAAAGCCAGATGAACACAAACGCAATGTGCCAACTCCACACAGACTGAGCCAGATTCAAACCTACAGCCAACCCAGAGCCCAGCAACTGTGGAGCACCGATGCCGCACGCTCTCCTACAGTGCTGCCCTACCATCCAGGCAGCTGGATGCTTACTTGAGGGTTCACATTAACAAAAGTTGTGGAAAAGCAGTGGTCGGAATGTTTTTGGACTCAACAGGTTCATGCTTAAAACCCACCTACTGTTGGAGTACCCTTAAGCAAGATACTCACCCTGAAGTGTATTGGATGTATGAGTTTTAAAAACATCACATAACACAATCCTGTAACTCTAAACACCATTTTCTTGTACAAATATGTAATATATGGGTGTTTTCTTTGAAGCAGTGACACATACAAAGTGGCCACACACTTCGCACTTTCTTTTTGAAACATTGTTTTGTTCTGCTGTCGGCATCTAGCATTCAACGTGTAGAAAGTAATTTCAATACTAAAGCAACTTATCAGTGCCTGGTTATTAGTTTGTCACAGTAAATTCCCCAGTGTTGTATCCTCAGTGCTTCTGTCTCATTGTACCAAACACAGCAGCACTGTGCTTGCTGTCCGCATAAATGTTTTAAAAGGTTTTTAGAGAAGTGTGATTTTCGTTTGGTATTTAAACGTTTTTACACAAGAAGAAATGTGTATTTTTGAGTTGTGAAATTTAAAAATGAGTTTTTATTCCTGTTTTAGTCAGACACTCCACTCAGAAATGGGTTTGATGAATACATACATATGTCACCTGCATTAACAAGGTCTGTGTTGAATGCTGGGGAACCAGGATAGTTCAAATGGTAAGCGGCTACTGGAGCCAAACACAGATGGATAAGAGAGAGGTGTATCATATGAGACAAGACCCCATGTACAGACTGTGCAAAGAAGCCCCCGAGACAATCCAGCACCAAGTAGCGGCCGCTAGATTGCAGGGAGGGACAGCGTATACTAAGAGGCACAACCAAGAGGCAGAGATCATATACAGGAACATCTGCAATGTATATGGCTTGGAGAATCCCAAGAGAGCAGAAGGTGAAAACCAAGGTAGTCCCATTGAGGATAGGAACACTTGGGGACATGACTCCTAGGTTGGAGGAGTGGCTCCATCATATCCCAGATATAACAAAATTGATCTCAGTCCAGAAGAATGCAGTCCTAGGAGTAGCAAAAATACTGTGCTTTACCCTTAACCTCCCAGGCATCTGGTAGGAGGTCCAAGCCTGACCACCCTGAGGGCAAAACTGGACAAGAAAGGAATTATTTAATATACTTTACAAAATTATTAGCATCAGCCAATCGTGTGGCAGCAATGCATAAAATCATGTAAACGTGAGCTTCAGGGAATGTTCACATCAAGCTTCAGAAGGAGTAAAAAAGTGATTTAAGCAACTTTGTCTGTGGCATGGTTGTTGGTGCCAGATGGGGTCGTTTGAGTATTTCGTAAATGGCTGCACTCCTGAGATTTTCACACTAAACAGTGTGCAGCCCCTACACAGAATGGTGTGAAAAGCACAAAAAACTCCAGTGAGCAGCAGTTCTGTGGTTAGAAATGCCTTGTTGATGACAGAGGTCAGAGGACAATGTCCAGACTGATTCGAAGTGACAGAAAGGATGCAGTGAGACAGATAACCACTCTTTCCAACAGTGGTGGGCAGAAAAGCACCACTGAACGTACAATACATCGGACCTTAAGTCGGATGGGCTACAACAACAAAAGACTACAGTTTATCACTCCTGTCAGCCAAGAACAGGAAGCTGAGGACACAGTGGCCACTGACTCATTGAAACTGACCAGTTGAAATTGGAAAAACGTCATCTGGTCTGATTGTGATATCTGCTGCAACATGCAGATGGTAGGGACAGAATTTGTGTAAACAGCATGAAGCTACAGACACAACCTGCCTTGTGTCAACAGTTCAGGCTGGTGGAGGTATAACGGAGTGAGGAATGTTTTCTTGACACACATTGGGCCCCCTTATACCAATCTAGCATTGTTTGAATGCCAGACCCACAAATTGTGCAAAAGTTACCCATCTTCTAATGGCTACTTACAGTATGATAATATACCATGTCACAAAGAAAAAGTCATCTTAAACTATTTCCACGAGCATGACAATGGGTTCAGTGAACTTCAGTGGCCTCCCCAGTCACCAGATCTGAATCCAGCAGATCGCCCTTTAGGTGTGGTAGAATAGCAGATTGGCAGTATGAATGTGACAAATGTACAGCAATTGCTTGATGCAATAATATCAGCATGGACCAAAATATCTAAGGAATGTTTCCAGCCCTTGTTGAATCCATTGCACAAAGAATTCAGGCTGTTCTGAGAGCAAAGAGGGGTCCTACTTTGTATTAGAATGGTGTTCCTAATAAAGTTGCCTTTGTGTGTGTGTGTGTGTGTGTGTGTGTGTGTGTGTGTGTGTGTGTGTGCGTGCGCAAAAATATAAATAAATATAATATGATTGTATTTTTTCTGATTGATCAAGTGTTCTGTTAGAAGGGAACTGTCATGACATGTGACTCATTCACACAGCACACCTTAACATACAGAGCGATCCAGAGATACTGTAGTCCTCCTCTCCACCCCCCCTCACAGCCTGTTTCATGAGGGTTTAAGCTGAAGCGCGCTACCTATGAAGTGCGGTGTTACAACACGTTAAAATTCAAATCTCACAAAGAATGTTCTTAAGGGAGATTACACACACCAAAATGTGAGCATTTTCAGCAGAAGGCCTTGCAAAATATGGTGCCTGTGGGGTTGAAGAAAAAGTACAACACAGTGTGGTAAAACCAATGGCCTTGTTTTATACATCACTGTTGCACCCTGTAAAGGTAATCCTGACCTTAAACATAAACCTAGCCTTAATCCTAACCCTAACCCTGTGTAATGAGTGATACGACCATCTAAAAAATGTAGAACAACACCCCCCAAACACACTGCCTACAGCTCAGTGAGGTAGGAGGGCAAATACTGTCATATAAGATTCTAAAATTGTGCATGATGGTTTGAACTTCATGTTCTCTGTTTTTTTACAAATATTGTTTTTATCACATTGTTAAGGTGTGTTTGTGAACTGTCTTGACTGGGGATTTCTTGAAAATTAGATTGCAATGAAAATGGTGTTCTGCTTACGCAATGATCAGTGTTTGTGGAGTCCAAAAACAGTCTCATAGCTGTGGTTGCACTTCTTGCAGCCTTGCTGCTACGTCAGCCCTTGCATGTGTCTCAAAGTACTTCGTAGGGTGGTTCTTCTGGGATAATCAGAGACATGTGCTCCTCCTTGCCTGTGTCATGCTTTGACATCACTCTTAAAAGATATGGGCAAAGACCAACACATTATCTTCAAAACTGTCAGTAAATTATTGAATGTAATACTTCAAAGCAGAGTGCTGGTTAAGGAGGCTTACTTTTAACATGGAGGTTATTAAAAAAATTTCAGTTCCCCAAAAAGCCCTGCTGTAGTACAGTATTCCTCAAATACCATATGCTTAACCTGAAAGCTGAATGCCTGACTATTGGATAAAACTAAGTTGCTTTCAATGTCTTACAGCTGTGAAAAATGTGTTTGTCACTCACTCAGTGGACTTTCTAAGCCTCTTCCTTCTCACTTTCTCCTTCCAGATGCCAACTCAGCCTACCACCATGAACGTTTCCACAAATAACCAGACCTGTGTTGACTTATCGGCTACCTCCAGCGGTAACCTGCTAATGGTCATCTACATCTTGGCTTTTGTGCTGGGTGTGATTACCAACCTGTTTACACTGGGGCCTATAGTTCAGCAAGTGCGTAACCATAACGTGCTGGGGGTTTACCTGCTCAACTTGGCACTCTCTGACCTGCTGTACATCTTCACCATGCCGCTGTGGATACATTACTTTTACAACAAACATCACTGGAGCCTCAATGCAAAGCTCTGTGAACTTGCAGGCTTCGTCTTCTACTCAAACATGTACATCAGCATTGGTCTGCTGTGCTGCATCTCCATAGACCGCTGCCTGACTGTTTTGTACCCTCTGAAGGCAAGGATAATACGCCGCTCTTGTTACGCATGGATAATCTGTGCCACTGTCTCTCTTGGGGTTATGTTTCTACACTTTCTGATACTAGTTTTTGATGAGCACGAGGACAGCCTAGATGAGAATTACCGCTGCTATGAACACTATCCAATCCACAAGGCAATTGCTCGCTTCAACCTGATCCGTGGCACACTGGGTTTCATCTGTCCTCTTCTAGTGTTGAGTGTGTGCTACTGGCAGATCTTCAGTAAAGTGCAGTGCAGCCATGGAGTTGGTCAACAAGCCAAACAAAAGGTCCGAAAGCTCTCGGTGGCCGTGATTGCTATCTTTTCTATTTGCTTTGCCCCATACCACTTCCTGCTGATAGCACGGTCTGCTGCGTTTTTCTCCACACCAGTGAACAACTACTGTGACTTTGAAAAGAGCATCCACTTATATTTCTCCTGTGCACTGGCCATGTCCAGTCTAAACAGTGTGATAGATCCTGTGCTCTATGTGCTCTCCAGCAATGGTGTCAAAGAGGACATTCAGCATTGCTTGATCCGGTTCAAACAGGACAGACAGGAAACCAGTACTTTTGTTGTGAACCACGTGCAGCCCTATAGCTTCTCCTGAAGATGGAGCAGCCTATGGACCTTAATGTGTTCCAGACAGTGACAACTGCTTATGAATGTGTTTGATAGTTTCCATTTTGCATGGAAAATCCCATAACTTTTCTATGTTTAGATAGAAGCTCTGCCTTCAGTTTTTCTTCCATGTTGTTTTGTCTTGGTCTCCAGATGTAACCAAAGTACACCAACTGTAAATATTACTGAAATGTCACAATAGTTTGAGATTATCCTCAGCTTGGATACACAGAATCACTGCTTAAAATTTTATCTGTGGGAGCCACTCAAGCATGTTTTTGAAGAACTCCAAGGTAATGTGTTTTCTCAGAACATCCCAGACTTAGGAGATGTAATGGAAGCTGCCACAGTGATGCCTCTGCCCAGGCACTACTGACTAACTGTAAAGAGCAGTGTCTTAAATAACACATTTGGCTGGAACTGTATCATCTAGTGCACTGCTCTGTTTTTGCAAGTGTGTTTATTGTTTAATGCTGTTCATGTTCTTCAAATGTGAAAACCAGGAAGTTCTCGCCGGCTCTTCAATTCATATTTTCTTGTTTTGCTTTTTAAGACATCGTGATAAAGTTTCAAACTTGACTAACTACACTGAAAAATATGCAGCTAATGTAAATATACGTTTTCCAGTGTAGTAAAGCCGTGCTTCTTAGGTTGAAGTAATTGTTAAGCACTGACTGCATTGTAGATGTACTTTCAGTACTAACTGGGTTATTTATTTTTTGTATGAAATACAAATGGTTCACTGTAACAAAAAAGTAACAAGGAAAAATGGACAGCAGGTTAAACAAAATGAATTGCCATGACTAGTTGATACAGAAAGAGAGAACTACTGTTATTAATTGCAAAACAGAGACTCCTGTAACAGTATTATGCAAGGTTTTGCGACTTTTTTGGTGAATAAAGCAACACGACATTTTTGAGAGTCAGAAAAGCGTTACTATTTTCGCTATTTAAAATAATGGGACTTGGGATATTTAAGTTTTTTGCTTTACACTTATTTCTCAGAATCAATTACATCTTCAAAGTGAGTGATTGGTGTGCTTAAAAAGTGGAATGAATACAAAGATATGAAAGTAAAAGCGATTTCATTACTTCCAGTTAGTGAATACTTTTTATTCCAATTGATAAAAAACAATGATTTTTTAATCACCCAGCATCAGTCACTAACTGGACAATTGTACTAGAACATCATAAAAGAGATGCAGTGACTAGCTCTGCTGTAATGGAGACAGAGGAGGGTGTGTATGTTTGTGTAACAGCCATGGACAAAAGGGACAAACACCCACATTTTTCATCAAGGGCTCTTGAGACCCAATGATCTGGGATCTCAGAAGAAGAGCATTTGAAGTAACTAGGTTTGCCATACCAAATGGCTGTTGAATGGCTCTGCAATGGCAGGCCCATTTGGATCGCCCACGGCCTACTTCAAAGCTACAAAGCCTGGCCCATGTGCATTAGTGCATAGCTCTCATTGGCTCAGGTAGCTCTTAAGCTCATGAAAAATGGGTCAGAATAATGGGTGCACCTTCTTATTAGCTAAGTTTGCTGTTTCTTATGTAACTGGAAGAAGATGAACAGCAGCAATGAGTAATGTGGCCAAAACAAATGTGTCAAACCTGATTTACTGGCTTGCAATGGGAGTTCACTTCTTGCGAATGACTTGTGCTGTAACAGTGTAGTTGTACAAAAATCCAGTCAAAGATTAGTTTCATTTAGCATTTTGCTTGATGCTTTTATCTGTATTCACTGTCCAATGTGGTAAAATACAGTGCAATGTCATTAGTCCAGCACTGCATGTGCTGATGCACTCCATAACCTGGCAGCACTCTGGGGTCTTGGACAAGTCCTAGGACTGCTAACAGTTAAGGCAAGAACTACGTCAAGGACTGAATGTTAAAACGGAAACCTGCAATTACCTGCTACTGCTGTAGCTGTTTTCTGAGAATGTCTCAAACTAGCAAACATCAATTTCCTCTGCCTCACCGGTTTTGGTTTTCGTGATGTCTCCACTTGACTGAGGTTCCAAATTGCAGAGATTTGAAGCATATGGCTCTATATGCAGTCATCATGCATCACCGTACACAACAGTTTCTCTGGATCACTATGTGCCTTGGTGTCTTGCCGAGCAGGTCACAGCACACAACTCACATCTGGTTCTTCACACCATCATTTCCACGAGTGTAATTTGATTCACAACCAAAAACTCCATCTCTGCAGACCTCCTGCTTAAATTTATGTATGGTCATAATCACCCATGTTATAACAGTTGTACGCATTTAATCCACTTTTTCTTATTTCAAGACAGAAAGAATGAAAGAAATTATTCATCAATTAAAAGATAAGTATTTGCCAAAAATAAATGGGGTATAACTATGTTCCAAAATCTCACTCAAACCTGGCTGCTTACCAGTGCAGCTGAGAGTGGAAGGCTGAACTGCACGTTATGACTTTGAATTTATCCAGCGGAGTTCTAGTTGTAAATGCAACACTTAACATCTCAGAAACTTATCAGCTCACCCATGCAACCCAGCATCACCAAAAGGCCGTCATCTCCACGTTGCCCTGGGAGCAATGTGCAGTTGCAGAATTTATTTCCTCTACTGCTCACAGACTATATTACACAAACTTGTCACCCAGTGTTTCACTGGATTTTGCAGAAATTTTCCCAATGAATGAATCTGAGTGTCATGGTAGAACAAAATATCAGTAGCAGTAATGTGCCATTGCAACACTTCCGCAAAACTTGCTGTCATGATGACCACAGTTTAGAACTTTTCAGACACGAACGCTGCACTGAGGAATATTACAACCCATGTTTATTGTGCTGTTTTCTGAGATACAAAAAGTTTGAACACTGCCACAGTCAATGGTCCCCACTGCCATGCTATGGGTTCTTCTTCTATTATACAATACCTAGGGGCATTGCTGATGCCTCCCCATGGCCTAAACAGCTTATTGAATTAGTTGAATGGTACGTTCACTGGCCTGTTCATCTTACTTAACCCAGAGACATCTTTGAAACAGCACCTTCTTCACCTCCAGGCTGTGTTCACTAGATTTTGCTTGGTGGGTCTTGAAAGCTAATGCTAAAGTGCTTCAAATGCGATTTAATACATTGCTACTGCCATTACTCACCTGTCACCTTTAGTCTTTTTAATGATCACAGTTGTCACTATGTTGACTTGTATCATTACTTCCAATATCGCATGTTCTCAGCAGTCAGAAACCAGAGGCCTGTAGGTCTGAAATGCAGGGCCAGACAACCATCTGAACCAGCTTTAGTATTTGTGGTTTAATGGACATAGATGTGTATAACTGACTCATTGAGCACAGATATGGCTTCATAACACGTGTAGCACTTCCCAGACATGTGTTTTGAAACACTCACATTACTCTGTTTCTCACACCCTCTCTTCATTCACTTTGTGTTTTTCTGAAGTCTATCGTGTTCAGCCCTGTGCACGTGCGTGCAGATGACTGTCTTCTCGTGCACGCAGTGTTTTGATAAAGATTTTTTGATAAGTTTCATGCCCTAATATGTGTGGAAATTTCAAAGTGCCTCATATTATCTAAGAAAGTTCATTTGCTCTATGACAAAACCCTCAGGGCAGTGCAGGTCTTTGAGGTCCATTTATTAATTTCCACCATTTCACAGTCCCTCTTCGATCATCTGCCTCCAGGTCACGGTTATCACTCTGCAGCTTTGAGTCATACCGTCATATCATTCCTTTAGGGCTCTACTTCTGTTGACATTTTGTACTTTTTTCAGCAAGACCCAGGATGTTGCTATGTTCTATTTTTAAACATCCAGGCAGGCAGCTTGAACCTGTGTTGCTAATGTCCCTCAATAAACTGCAGACATTGCCCTGTTTCTTTCAATATGGTTGCACAATGTATGATAAAATGCCTAACATGTTTTATGAAAAAGATCTCCAATGGCCATATTATCATGTCGAGATAATGCTTAGCACATTAGTTCTCACTAGTGGTGTGTAACGCTCTCTTTTCCAGACAAGTGGTTGTGAGCCCAGTCAAATTTTTGAGGGCCTTCAAAGGATCTTGGCTTTGTCACGCTGTATGCCCCTGACTTATCAGTGGTATATGAAGAACCAGCAATGATCAGGCTCCAGGAAGCCTCACATAGGGTCTCTCAGCCTGTTAACTGGAGCGGTCATGTGAATTACGTCTCCTGCAGCTCAAGTGAATCGAGGCTTTCCATCACTCAAAGCTCCAATGAACTTTAAAATAGAGAAGCTCCTGAGGTAACAGGTCACATCCATTAAGCTTCATTCACACGAATGCCCTCACTCTGCCTCCTCCTCTGGCCCAGATTCAGAGCCTCACCCTGTTTGGCCAAACAACCTTAAATTACCACTTTTACTGCCCTTTTGTTCCCGGCTCCCCTAGAGCCTCATCACCAGAAAGAATGTAATATGTTTAAAATTAGAAGTAAAGCTCAATTTTAGCAATTATCTATAACTGCTTGTCTTAGTGTAGGGTCACAGTGGTCCAGAGCCTATCCTGAGAACAAAGGGCATGATTCAGGGTAAAGCATGTACATGTCAGTCCATCCCAGAGGTATATTTTATGTGGATTGTTATTTAACGTGTTTTGTAACAAGGTGTATTAAATTGTTAAAATCTGGTACATGTATCTCTCTCTGTAGTGTCACTGAGTCCCTCTAATTCAGCTCAGCAGTGGGTACTGCAGACTGCCCAGTCCATCACCAGGACCTCCTTCGCTCCTCACCATCCAGACCTCTTAAACAAGCAGTGTATCATTGTCAAGGACCCCTCTCACCCTCTCGCAGTCTGTTTTCCCCACTGCTGTCTGGGAGATGATACTGCAGCTTGTAGACCAACACCACCAGACTCAAGAACAGCTTTTCCCCCACAGGCTTTCAGACTGCTGAATTCTAGAAACCACAGGGACTAGTAACCACCACCACCACTGATCATCTCCCACTGTATCATCACTACTGACTATTTGCATTGATAACGCAATTTTACCTTGTCTTTGTATTTATTCGTCTATTTATCATATATTTCTGTTTGTTTGTTTGTTTGTTTGTTTGTTTGTTTGTTTATTTATCCATCCGGCATCCCATCCAGAGGTAGTTTCATATCCGAGCATCCACAGATTCCAGGATAGGCTCTGGACAACCGCAAACCTACTGAGGATTAAGCAGTTAACAGTAATGGATCAGAATGGATATCTATTTATTTTCCCCCTACTTATCTGTTCCATTGATCTGTGCTGTCCTGCATTATCATATTGTCTCTTTAGTGTATTGCGCACCCCGATCCAGCAGAAACCACATTTTGTTCTCTCCTGCACATCTGTATAAGGGTAGAATGACAATAAAGTCAACCTTGACTCCTGAACTGAGGTTGCTAGCTGTAGCTAGATTGTGGTATAAGATAGTGCTTTCTCCAGGGGAGATAGCATTATTATGTTTGCGATAACGGTACCTGCTTTCTTGACTCTTCACCTGTCCTACAGGCTGGGGCTTTAACCTGAACTTTTCAGGGACATTGTTCGCCTGCCACTGCCTGTTTAATTCCACCTGTGTCACCTTTGATTTGAACTTTTTTTCATGCTGCTTCTTGTGTTGTGTTGTTTTATTTATTTGACCGTATAATGGTTACGCTTTCATTTCCATTGGGCATTGTACTCTTTTCCTAGAAATTAGGAAATTCTAAAGTTTGAGGGATAGAACCTTCTGCCCTCTTGATAATTTATGATTCTTTGTGTAATATTGCTCATCAATGTAGTCATTAATGTAGTCTGCATGTGTCTAGAATGCTTAAAAATATGGCACCCTAGCAGGCTGTAGTTTGTTTGACAGCTAAGGTCCTTTAATATGTGCAGCAAGATCCTCCACATGTTCTACCAGACCACAGTCACCAGTGTTATCCTGTAAGCTGTTGTGCGCCGTGAGGAAACCACTTCTGTTGAGACTCACGGACTCAGTAAACATAAGAAAAGCTGCTTCTGTCATGGGTCAGAGCCCTGATTCAGTGGAGGCCGTGGCAGAGGCCAGGATGAGAAGGAAGCTACAGTCCATCATGGACATTGGCTCACATCCCTTAAATTAAGTGACGACATTGATCTCTTTTAGCCACCGGGTTATTCTGAAGTGCACTAGGAAGCACTTCTGGGGTCCTTCTTACCACAAGTGATCTGCCTCCATAATGCCGCACAGGGACCTGTCAACGATTAGACTTTCCTGCTGCTTTTTCCTGTTTTTTCTGCTTTCCTGTTATTTATCATTTTTATTTATTGATTATTTGTTTTACACCATATTAGATGTCTTACATTATGAGTTTTCTGTGTTCAGCAGCTGTTCAGGTTAATTTCCCTCAGTTTAATAAAGTTCTCTCCTATCCTAAAACTGATTGTTTATTTTGGCCTTTCATTTTTTTCTTCTCATGCCACTTTTTAACATACAGTGCCAAAGCAGGGCATCCCAGTGCAAATCACACATGCGCATGCGCGTGCGCACACACACACACACACACACACACACACACACACACACACAGAGAAGATGAGCGCTCTGTTGCGCGTGTGTTTACTAAGTGTTTTCCAATATGCAGCTAGGCTTAAGGTGATGCCATGACAACCGAGGCATGAAGAGACTCCCTCATTATCATCCCCAGCTCTGGTTAGTTTTGTTACTCAAGTATTCAGTCCCTCTCCTATCTCTTTCTCACAGGGCAAAGATTGCGTTGCTTTTCTTCATACTAAACACCTCTGTCCCGCTTGTGTGCTAATGATTATTTTTCATCACTCAAGATCTCGGCTGTGTGTTTGCCAGTGTACCGTCCTCATAAGCATATCCATCAGGGAGCATCAGTGTCTTGCTGTTCTTCCTTTCTGTTTCAATTTTAAGGCTTTGTGTCTCTTGCCTTCATGGAATTCATGGAATAGGACACTTCTGTGTTACTGTGTAATCATAATACCAGTTTATTAATTATTTATAATTATGTATTCATTTAGCTGATGGTTGTTCTTCAAAGCATCTTGCGTGCTATAAATATGAAATAAAATCCTATTTTATACATTAAAATGCTTGTTCATTTTGGAAATTTTTACAGGAGGAATTCAGGGTAAGTCCCTCAAACTAGGGTACTGCTTCAGGAGCAGGGGTTTCGAATCTGCTGCAGTGGCTCTACTCACTGACTCACACATGCTGCTCCATTATCATTTATCATTACCATTTAATTGCTTATCAAGCAACTAAAAATTTCTACCAAGAATACAGCTGAATATGTAGCGGAGAACTTCTTACTGAATGTTCATCGAATTTGACAAAGAGATGAGGGCTGTTTGGTTCCAGGTTGATAGTATTTCACATGACAGAACCTGGAAAATACAGGTCTCACACACAGCTGATGTTTTCAGTGTTGCAGGTTGTCATTCTCCTGTCTTCTCATTAAGACTCTCCCAGAAAGGCAAATATCATCCGTACTGTAGACTAATGGAAGCCGCTGCTGATCTTCTGGAGTGATACTGGGCAGCATTGATAATTAGCCAGTATTTAACCACCACTTTCAGATTCCAACTGGGGAAATGTATTGTACTCTTTAAATACAGAAATGGATCTGTTCTAATCACCTCTGTAAATGAGTACAGAGATGGATTGAGCCAGATAATCTTATTAGGAAAAATCAAGTAAAGACAGGACAATTACTATAGCATTAAACCAATTATCTAGTGGGCTCCTCAGAAATGTTTGTGGGGGAAGGGCTTTACCACAACTTATAATGAAGTCTGGTCCAGCTTAAAGGAACTGAATGAAAGCAGACCAAAGAGGGATATTGCGGGGGACCGCAACTGCTCCATCTCTGGCTCCGGTGGAGAACGATAAGCTGGGGAGCAGATTCATCAGCCCGACAGACAGGATTGATTGTGAGCCAAAGTGCAGTGAGAAGCCATTGAATATCTGCGATTGAATGATGTTGGACCCGTGAAACGACCTGCATGCTTGCACAGATAACATGTTCTGTACATACACTGAATTTTTGCCCATGGTTCTCCTCTTACTAGAGGAAGGTGAAATGCAACATTAGTGAGTAAACGTGGAATGTCCAGGTTGAGCCACAGGAAACAAATCAACCTGTGTGTTGAATGGGCAGCATGTAGTGGTGGCCCCTGTCAGCGTTGCTCCAGCTCATACGTTCATTCAGTTGCCCTCACACTATGCTGTTGTTTTTTCAGTTTGTTTGGTATGATCAGCAAAATCACATAATGACACGATGGACATGGACACTAGTCATGGCAGGAAGTAACAGTTCAAATCGTGGAAATGCTGTACCTTTGAGAAAGGAAAATTGTTACCCCATTAAAAGTATCTGTTGTTTTACAGCACGGATTTGCAAGTCTCTTTGACTGAAAATATCAGCTTATCAGCTATGCAGCAAAATAAACACATTTGATTGCATACCTTTTCTGGAAAAAAAAACAATTTCTTTGGCCTAAAGCTGTAACTGCACAAGAGCTGCCACTTGTTGTTCATGTTGAAGAGCAGAATGACATGGTTTCATAAACAAGTTGAAAGAACTGAGTTCTAATCCCCCTCCTGCTTAGGTAACCTTGATCAAAGAACTTCCACTGAACAGCTCAAGTGAAGCTTAACCAGTGGGTAAATGGGTAAATATAACTGGAATAATCTTAATATCCAATATTTACATTGTGAAGGCATCAGATAAACATGATGCAACATTTTGTTTTTACCTAAATACATATGATTCGTCCAGATGATCCTATGGTATTATGATAAAGTATAAAAATTAGTTAACAGTTGGTTTCAGGTTTAAATCTTTGAATGGCACAATGGTTGTGTCCTTTTGCAAGAGCTGTGGGTTGGCTCAAGGTTGTGCCATTCATAAGGGACAGGACCTGAATTGCTTTACTCATATTTTCAGCTCTATGGGTAGTTTTTGGATGAGGGTGTTTAATAAGCAAATAAAAAATGTAATAATCTAGATACAATACTTACATCATGAATGGAAAGTGATTGTCGTGTTAACCAGAGCTTTTGTTTCCAATAATTATTATTATTATTATT
Organism: Arapaima gigas; assembly: GCA_900497675.1. Taxonomy (NCBI): domain Eukaryota; kingdom Metazoa; phylum Chordata; class Actinopteri; order Osteoglossiformes; family Osteoglossidae; genus Arapaima; species Arapaima gigas. Next base: position 130,934 of record UFQX01000032.1, read on the forward strand.
CAAGGACCGCATAAGAGCAGGAACCATTTACATTTACAAGTATTTGCATCCTTTTCTCATTGTCCTACCATTGTATATAGTTCTTGTATCCTTATACCTGAATGTAGTATTTTTTTAACAAATCAATGTGCAACTTTTTCTGAATGAGCTTGGAAAATAGATGACCTCTATTTTTGCATAACAGTATTGGGTTTCCTCAGCAACTGAAAATAGCTGTAATTTGCATTAACGGACGCCTCAGTTATTGAAGTTGCAAAGTTATGCAAAGACACGGATAAATGTTATTTTTCAAATCATATACCTCCTGCTTTTAATATACCACAGTCCATATTCACAACCTACAGTATTGCAGTGAAGCCTAATTGTGGGTGAAATTATTAGGAAGATGAGCGGATGCTGAGTTCACCGATGGATTTTTTCTGTGTGTATAAGGGTAAGGAAGTGTGAAAACGGTCTTTTTCCTACATACAAGGGTTAAGTGTTTTTGTGACTGATGCAATTAGTTAATAATCGGCTCTATTAGACATGCGTCAGTGAACCAGCGCTCCAACTTAGAAAGCATTCATAAGTATAAGCTACCGGGTGAGAAGTGATTTTCCATTTGACTTGAAGCAATAAACACTTAACCTAAAAGCTGACATTTTTTTTTTATTTGACTAAAAGTGATTGGCATACCTCAGCAACGTATAGCTTTTGTTGAATTCACAGAGCTTATTTACCTCCCAAGCTGTGAAAAGCCAGAGTCGTACCAGAAGAAAGTTACTGTAGGAAAATGACAGTTGAATCAAGAATTCATATGCAAGGAGACAATATCCTACTGCTTCTCAAATGATCTAGAAAGGCCCCAGCAGTATGAATGTCCTCCCATCTTTATTTAATTTGTACAGGAAATTAGATTTTGTGAAGATCCATAAATGTTTAATAGCTATAACGCAAGTCAAACAATCAGATTTAGAATACACGGTCACTCTTTAGGACAAACATTTAAAAAAAATTATTGTCATCCCGATTGATCATACATTTGAGGACCATTCTGACCTGTCCCTTTTTACAGTGTACAGTGGCAAATTTAATATTTCTAACTGGGGAAAATCTGAAAGCATTAGCTGTTGCACAAAAGTGTTTCGTGGTGTGTTTCTGTTCAGTGTCATGTTTTGAATATGATTTTGCACTTTGGCACACAGGTACTTGTTGCCCTAAGTGAAGTTTTTGCAAAGTTAAATTTATAAAACTAAAAAAAGCGCTACTTAGTGTTTTGAACATTTATAACTTGGTCTTTGATCAGGATTGGAGAAACAGTGGTGGTGACATCAAATGCAGCACATAATAAAGTTAAACGCAGAGCATTTGTATGTGATGATGAAGGATTTTGTCTTTCCACACACACACACACACACAAATTGAAAGGTAATAAATTTTGGTGATATATAATTTATTATTACTATCAGCACATTACTACTGCTGGTGTCTGCAAATTCAATGTTAAAATGTTAAAAATTAATAGGAAATTATATGTGACTCGCTTTAAAGTTTTTGGATATATAGATGCTTTGATGTTTCCTTTCCAAATTAACCATAAACACAGCACACTGTCACTCTCTGTGACATTCACCTATTTGACAGCACTAACAATACTTTTATAACTGCAACCACTTTAATGGGAAAGCAGTGAATTTTAAATCCAGACAGCCACACTCTTTGAAATAAAGTTATTGGTTTATTATATCTCTACACACACACTTGCCCAGTATCTTGATGTGGAGAAGCCAAAACCAAAAACTGCAAAGCAACCTCTGGGGCATCTGCCTTATACCTTTTTGAACTGGGTAGTTCTGGGTAACTCAGCTAGTGCTTGCACAAATAATATTAAATTATTACTAAATAATAATACTATTACATAATATTATTTACTAAGTTTTGTTAAATAAAACTGGTGGTAGCTTAATATTCAACATTTACATTGTGAGGCCATCAGATAAACATGAGGCAACACTTTTTTTTTAACCTAAATACATATTTTAATACATATTTCGAGTAAACTTTGTTGCTTACTCCACAGTGTCTTCCAGCGTTAGGTCTGTATACTAAGTTGCTTACTATTATTTAACCATTTGTGCAACTGGATCATTGCTTAACCACTCTCTAATCTCTACACTAGCAGCAGGGACCAAACTTAAACAAAAACAGACATTTTTTAAGATTTAATTTTAAGTATTTCTCAGTAGTCCAGGAGCAACATGCATAATATACTGATTTTATCACACAGCTCACTTGGTTATTCACTCATAGTGAAAGCAAATATCCCGAATCAAATTTTAAATAAAGGTTAAATGGTGTCTCATTACTGCATGCTGACGGTAAACTACAGGACCAAGACAAAAACAAGAGGAAGTGTAACATGACTGTAAACATCAGCCATTCGTTACATCATCTGTTTGTTATATCCTGCCTCTGCTGAGCTCAACGGTAACAGGCAAAGACAAAGCCAACGCTCTTTTTATGTTGTTGTGCTGCCTTGCTGTGACCTTTGCTTTTGTGGGGGATTTTCACAGCTGGTGGCATGAAAACCCATTCTGGAACGCTAACTCTGTCACATGCACCATGCTGCATTTCTGTGGGCGGAAGGTTAAAAAGAAAAATAAGTTTTAATGTTCCAGCACAGCGCTAACTTCTGTGCCTGTGATCTTCAGTGGAGAGATGGTGTGAACGCTGGATTCCCCAAGGGCGGCATGGTGCAGGGTCCGTGCCCGTCACCCCAGGCGCTTGCTGATGCAAAAAGACATTTCTTCATTCCAAACTCTCACATCTGATTAAAAGGCTGGCATTATTGGGCCAGTGAACAGATACATTAACAGGGTCTAAAATGAGGTCAAATGTCTCAGGTCTACAGAGCCAAGCTCCTCCCCAAATGCCCCACTGCTGGCCTCTGCATACAGGCACATAAAAGATTTCCAGTGACATCACCCATCCTCAGTATTGGATGCCAGATCTCAGCATTCCTCTGGCTTTTCCATAAAACAAACAACTGAAAGAAACTGTTTTGAAAAGTACTATAGCAGTGGCATCTGAACTGCAACAGCTGGTGTTATTGCACCTTAGCTGCCACCTGTGTAGGACTTTTTCATTTTGTTGAAATATGTGTATAAATAAATTTTTTAATTCACGGTGAAGAACATTGTGAGATATAGAATGGAAAAATTAAAATATGTCTACTTCAAAAGGTTTATTTATTTACATGTTCTTTAACATGGTGATTGCAGCAACATGTTCCGTTGTGGTGCAGTTGGTAGAGCAGGAGCTTCACAGCTCCTGGCTGTGAGTTCAGATGTGGATTTGAATCCACCTCGGTCTGTCTGGAGTTTGAATCGTCTCCCTACGTGCGTGTGGGTTTCTTTCCACAGCCCAGTCCACTCAAAATTGCGCTCAGTCTATGTTTGTGTGAGTGAATGAGTGTGTGATTGTCTGTGATGGACTGGAGTCTCATTCAGGGTGTATCCTACTCCATGACCTGCACTTCCAAGATAGGCTCTGGACCATCACAACCCTGCCCTGGATAAGCAATTTCTCATAATGGATAGACGGGTGTCACAACATCATTTGTAAGTGAGCCTCAACTTTCTTTGAACCAAATAGGTATTTGTAGAAGCCTCATTCAATGGGGTGCAGTAGGCCCTGCGGTCCACTCACCTGAGACCAACGGTGACCAGGCAACACTAAGGGGGACTACGCTTCTTAAGTGCCATTTGTGCTCCGGCTATTCTCTCCATTAGGCACAATGTATGTCCCTTTGTTTTCCATCCTGAAGGACAGGGTGGTCCGCAAACTCCCCAGCGATTCAATTAGTGTCAATACAGCCCAATGAATGCGGCGGTAAATGCACTCCTGCTTTGGAGTTGTGCTTTCCTGACGTTTGTGGGGATCGACCTGTTGATTGTTTGCTCTTGCTTTGAGAGCGCTTCCTTTTGATTTGGCCCCTGTGGCGCCCATCACTGGGTGCACACAGACCTGGGCTTCATCACCAGTGAAAGAAATTTTTAAACCAAACCACACTTCCAAATGTATTTGTTTGTCATAAATTCAGGGAGAGCCTCGGTATGAAAATAATTACATTAATCTCATATGTTTTTGTGTGCGTGGCTTCCTGTTTTTTTTTAAATTTTTTTTGGATATGAATGGTTTGCTTTCTTTCTTTTGTGTCAACAAGAACAAGATGACCATTCGGTTGTGCAGTCACAACATCTGCTCCTTTTATTTTTTTTCCATTTAATAGGAAAACAAGTCCATACTAATACACAAGTGCTCAATACAACATAAACAATCCAAGTCAGCTGATATAAATCCAAATTTGCACACACAACATGACATTTAAGGTAACACTGCATTTAAGGCTGACAGAGACACTGGCATAAAGGAAAAGTGATAAAAAGGTAAGACTGGAGTTGCAGTACAGGTGTATGTGCACCTATGTGTTTGTGTGTGGCTTGAGCGTACATAACCGTGCATAGGTATACGGCGTGTGCGCACGACCCTTTCCTAATGGACATGGCATTTCTCTCTCCACTTGAAAGGTGTTAAAAGATGCTCCTTCTCTTTCATCTCCGGCACCGTACAGTAAGAGACAGCTACGCTATTTTGTACCACATCTTCGTTGGAGCTTTGATAGTAAAATCTGTACTGTTTCGAATGGCCTCCAAATGGTGTTTATCCTATTTACAGTACAGGAGGAGTGCAATTTTCAAACGTGCACATGAGAAGGTGCGCCACTCAGAGATCCTTGGAAAAAGCATTTTCAGAAAACATTTCACATACAGAGATCCACACACAGAAAATCACACCAATTTTTTAGTTCAACCCAGCAGGACCTGTTGTACAGTACAATACTGTTGACAATTTGTTTAACATACTTCTTCATGGTATGAGGCCTTTTTAACATACAGATATGGATCTGGGTGGGTGGAGACTGGTGCCAATAACCAAAGGATGTTTGTACATGAACTTTAATATGAACCAAAATATCATATTATGATAATGAAATGCAATAATATGAGCAGAGAATACTGATATTTAATCCACAAAGGTGATATTGTCTATCACGTCATGATTTGGGTACATTCTGCTCTCTCAAATGACTTTCATATTTTAAATTAAACCTAATCTCTTGTCTCGAAGGGCCCTATTCTATGTTCCATTTTATTTATTACCAACATCTCTTCCCCCCTCCAGGCCTGAGCCATCTCCATCTGACATCGACCACTGATAACTGAGTTTTTCATTTTGTAAGTTGAAAGGGTACATACCCGAGCATTGTTCAGGTGAATAAAGTTAATGGAGACTAATGCACAATACCAGTTTGACATTAAAAACTAATACGTTTTTTCTTTAAGTACCTTGTTCAACTCTTTGTTGCTAATTGATGATTGTATGCATCTTCAAGGATATGCTTTAGGCAGAAACGAAAGGTCTTTAAAGCAATAGTTCCTCTCATTTCAAGCTCCTCTTCATTGGTACAATGCCTTGTTAAAGGTAAAAAAAAAATAGTTTTGGGCAAGACTGCGGTCTTTTTTCTACAGCAGTTTAATCCTAAATTTATTCATACCGTTCAGGCTGTTCACATATGTAAAAACCTGGAATTCAAGTTTTCAAGGCTGTGACCAGAAATACCGAATGCTTTGTTCCTAGTAATGAAACAACTGAACAGGTAGAAGTTAGAAGGCTGTAACTGGTGGCCATAAAATGCAATTATCACTACCTGCTCAACGAACAAAGAAAATATCTCTTTCTTTCAAATTATAATGCGCAGACACTTTCAGCTAGCCCAAAACCTGAATAACTAGTAACAAAAGCTCTGCAAGAAATATATGCAAATACTCTTCATGTAAATGTATGGGAGCCTTCATTTTTTCTAGCTGGATTTCTTTTATCGAAGCGCAGAACTGCTGCTAATTTTTCATTTGTTGAGAAGACAGCAGGTAGCTCAGTTCTGCGGTGCCGGACCAGTTTGGTGCAGCCGCATCTCCTCCGCACCGCCTTCAGAAGCCACCTGCACTAATAGCGACAGGGAACAGTGAGTCTCAAACTGCGATGACGACAGTCGCTAATATTAGTTCGGAGAAACATCGCAATTCATAAATCTTGGAACAATTAACCCCGCTGTTTGTAAAAGAATCACGATTTTTATTTTGCTTTTACTGCAGGCCTTGGTCGAACGTGCGGCTTGGAGATGGGGTCAGATGAGCGTGACCTCCGGGTTAATCTCATGTCCACTGCCAAGGATTGCGGGATGCGGAGAACACGGCAATTTTGAGTGGGCTCTGAAGGACAATGTAAATGAGCTGATTAAAAGTTCATTTGGTGGCAGCTGGAAGCTCACATTGTCTTGCCATTGCCAGCGTAAGAAATGCTTTTGCTGTCCCTTTCATTGTCTCTTAGGAGGGAGAAATTGTGAAATGATAATAGTCGGTGACAGGCCCGGACTGTATAAAACTCATACAACTGTACAACAGTTCAGTTGGTCTCCTGACTGTGTTCTGCACTGCAAACGTCATGAGGGGTACAGAGACTGTGACTGATGAGGATTGTGGTCTTGTCCATTGCGTGTCTCTGACAAGATCTTTCTTTTTTCCTTCTCAAGTGCATCCCACTTGTGAAGGCTCATGCTGAGAGGCCATTCGATCGGCAGCCAAGTGTCTGGTCCCCCATCACGAAGCTAACGATCGCTGTCACCGCGCTAAGCAGTAATTGCCACCACCATAGAAGGTGCAGCTCCTGTTTAGTGCTCCGTCCGTCTTCCTCACCTGTGACTCGGGGCAAAAAGGAAGAGGGTCAGAAAGAGGGGTAGATGGTGAAGGCAAGACTGAAATCAATCTTGATTTTATTCACAGACGACAGTCCAGGGGTTCTGAAGCAGATCGTGTCCTGGGGGGTCACAAAGTAAAGCTGGAAATTTCCAGTATGTGAGTACACTAACAGGAGCCTGTTGTGCTTGTCATCACATCTGGAAAGGACACACAATATGGAATGTCCTGTCCTTCCCGCAGCACGACCTCTCCATCTCAGCAACATTGCACGTTACGACAAGGTTATGTCTCATTTGGATGGGGATTGGAGTGCAGCAACAAGGAGGGAGGAGTGGACAGGCTTTCATGGGAGCCACAGAGTGTAATTGTGTAAATTGAATTGCGCACTGCAAGTGTCCTTGGCTTTGGAGTCTCAGGACTCAGAGGGGGTTGTCGGCGCAAGGCAGAGGGCCGTCGCGGCCCTCCTTGGATAGAGGCTCGGACACCAGACTAAGGCACGTGGTAGTGTGGCGGGAAGCCCGCAGTGAGAGGAGTCCTCCACGCTGGCGCCGAGGGCACAAGAGTGCCCGCAAGTGCAGACGGACTTTACTATGCAGCGAGGCATAGATGAATGGGTTGTAGCATGCTGAGCTCATGGCCACCAGGTGGCACGACACCTGCAGCACATTCACATAGCGCTTGCCTACAATGTGGAAGTCGCCATCTAAGTCCAGCAGCAGGTTGAGTACTTGCAAAGGCAGCCAGCAGAGGGCAAAGGCAAGCACAGAGGCCACCAGCAGGGAGAAGGTCTTCCGCCGCTTGCGGTTCCAACGGTTCTGACTGTGTGAGGGGGCACCAGGGAGGCAGCGCTGCCGCAGGCGGGCCGTGATGGCACAGTATGAGACGCTGACAGACAGTAACGGGATCATGTACGAGGCCAGCAACATAAGGCAGGAATAAAGGAGGCGCAGTCGCCGGGCATCCAGCCAAAACTCCTCGCACACTACCAGCTCCATGCCACTTGGCCGCAGGTCCAGGTAACGGGTGTGCAGAGAGGGGGGAGCAGCAAGCAGCAGGGATAGGGCCCAGACAGCAAGCGCCACAACCCCGCATGTCCGCAGTGAGATCCGCCGCCGCACAGGGTAGGCCACAACCACATAGCGGTCCACAGCGATGGCAGTGAGCGAGAGCACTGAGGCGAAGACAGTGGCAGCTTGCAGCAGGGGGACCAAGTGGCAGAGTGGTCGGCCGAAGGCCCAGCCTTGGGCATCAAAGGCGTAAGAGGCGGTCAGAGGCACACAGCTCAGGCACATCAGGAGGTCACCGGCTGCCAGGTTGCCAATGAAGAAGTTGGTGGCGTTGTGCAGTTTCTTGTCCACCAGGATGCAGGCCAGCAGGAAGGCATTTCCTATGCAGGCCACAGCCACCAGGAGGCAGTAGAGAGGCACAAAGAGAGGCTTGAAACGCAGGAGCAGCTGTAGGCCGGAGAACGTGTCCAGGGGATCACTCTGGTTGAGGGAGGTGGTTCCTGAAGTACCATTGGCCATGTCCAGAACATGCTCCAGCAATGGGTCCATTTCAGCTCCTCCACTGTCCTGCAAACCAAACACAGACAGGTTGCCATTTACTGTGGTGCCTGAACATCAGCTAATTCTGCATCTGCACCACAGAAGTGCCAGCGGAAACAGAGCCGAAGCCTTTCCACAAGCTTGATTGGGCCATTCAAAGATTATTTTTCCTTGATGAGATTTGACAATACCTTAAATGCAAAGCAAAGGCCATGGCATCAAAGAACTGCCAGGGTTAAACACAACAGGAGAGTAACTGACATGAAACCCACTGTGAAAACCTCTGGGCTTGGTTCATTCTCTAAATGCGGTAATCAAGCCCATTTGTGTCTTTTTATGTGAGGTTTGTGATATTTACTAGTCTTACCAGGATGTTGGAAGCACAATGTTAAAAGGTGTTTTTCCAGTCTTAGTTGCTAATTTTTATCTAATGCCATTACTGCCGTTACTATTATGTGGTACAGCAGACAATGCTTTCCAGAGTTATTTAAAGGGTTAAAGTGAGATTATGTTCCATCCTAACAGGAAAGCTCTTCAAACTACAATAAACAATATAATTCCCATTGGGTGCTGAATGGATTCCTCTTCTGACCTGAGCTAATGGAAGTGACTGCCGGTGCATATGAACTGATGAGGATTCTATGAGTGAAAATTGCCCAGATCACACTGTGGGGGGATTGAAGCCCTTTAACACTGATTGATTGTGCTACTTGGCAACAAGAGAAACCCCCAGTGTGTCCAGCTCACTGAGAGGGTATGGGTGGCTCGTTCAGGTACTTTGTCGGGTAAAAAAAATGAGTGTAGGTCTGTGACTCTGTTCTGTTCATTTGCTATCCTGTTAGAAAAGGCATGTTCAGTGGTGTAAAAGACAAGTGATCATCATTTAAAAAAGCTTCCAAGTGTCATTGTAATATTAGCAATGCAATTTGTATGTGGCTTATTCATTTTTTTGAATATGTGTAAAAGGTTTGGGTATGGTAGAAAAATCAATCTCATGGGCACCATGCTAGGAGAAAGCCTTCAGAGCTCCATTTATTTCTTACCACGATTGTAGGGAGAACCATGCGCACTCAAGCAGTGCCGCACAGGTGTCATTGAGCATACAAGTCTCGTTTGCTTTTATACAATTGATATAGTCATAGTAACAGTAAACAAGATAGTTTGATGAATGCAAACTATGAATTTGTAGTAACATAGCTTCAAATGTATCTGAATGAATAAATGAGTAAAATAAATGAACAATGCAAATAAATGAGTAAAATAAATGGCATGGGTGACACACACACACACAGGTATACTAAAAAGACTGATAAAATTAACCAAATGAGGTTTATGATGCTTTCATTGCTTTCTAACTCCCTCTGGGACATAAGCTCAGAACTGCTTATCACCCCTGAACAACACTGCCAAACAGTGTTAAAGAAAGCAAGAGGATTAAACAACCAGACAGTGTTTACAGGATCAGACCTTAGCACCTTGCCGATGAGCCACACTATGTTGGTTCCTTCTTAGGCCATGTAGCTCATTAGTAAAGTGAAATAATTTTTTAAATTCAAATGAGCATAAAGTACAGGGCACAAGATGAGTTTAAATGAGTACAGTAAACACCCACCCATTCCTCGCGTAACAGGATTCGTTCATTTTCTGAAATCACCCTGTTACACAGATTTCCTTAGTGCAGACATGAAATTGCTGATATTTTTTATGACAGTGATAACACCAACATTTTTTACATTTTCAACAATGGCATGTTCAATGCCAGGTCCCAAAGGTCCAGAAAATGTTCAGGAATTGTAGGTCAGGAAGCAGGATATACCCTGAATAGACAAATATTGATAATTTGGCTCAGGATTGTTTACGATACAAAAGATCACTGATTATGTCCTTTACGCTGTGCCACAGGCACACTATGCAGTCAGAGAAGTGTGTGGCATAAGCAACAATTTTGTCTCATTACATTATCTTCATTTTATTGTGAAATTAAGGTTTTATGTATAATATTGTAAGGCTATACATATTTACATAAATTAAATAATTGAATTAATTGAATTAATTGCTGCATGTTCATATGCATCTCTTCATTCATGCATTATTCCCAACCACTTATGTTGGTCAGGGTCATGGTGGTCACCAGTCTGTCCCGGAATCACCAGGTGAAAGACTAATAAGCCACACCATCACAGTTCGTGTTCATAGTTTATGTCAAATAATTATTATTAATGGGGAGCAGGAAGCTCAGTGGTTAGAGCCTAGTACTGAAAAGAACCAGGTTCAAATCCAGTCCAAGCTGAAACATCCTTATCAGAGTTACTTACCCTGAACTGCTCCAGTAAAAATTACTCTGCTTTCTATATGGCCGAAAATAACTGTAAATAGCGTAACCCTGTATATTGCTTTGAAGCAAAGTGTCAGTTAAATAAACTGCTATAAATACAGACTGCCATTTCGGTTGTGGTTTGCAGTTATTTTAATCGATGGCTGTGATCGGTTACCACTATCAATGATAAGAAGTTTAAAGTACACAACATATCTTATGCAACTGCTTAAAGAAATATGTCTCTATCCAGTACCTGTATGAAAAGAGAGGGGTTCAACTGCCATTTAATGCTCTCATATAAACTAGCAGTCATTGTTTACCATGGAATTTAGAGATTCGTATCCTAGAATTCACCTGAAAGTAGGTAGACTGACACCAGTGAGGGACAAAACCATTTGGATTCAAAACAACAAGTGTGCATGCCCGTTTCAACATATCTGATGAAAGCATCTGGTACAGGATAAAATGGCTACTGTGGAACTAAAATTGCCATGTAATGGAGAAAAATGCCATGCTGCAGAGTAAGAAACCCATAGCATGACAAAATGTCATTTATTTTCCTCAGCCATTGTAGAGGGTTTTTGCTACTCAGTGCCCCACTATATTCGGGCTGCATGTACTCAGAAATCTGGGGGTACTGGTAGTACTGTGCTGTACTGTACTGTCTCTCATTCAAGTTCAGAACAAGCAGGGCATCACCCAATACTCACACTGCGGCTTGTATAACACAACAAGCTGTACTATAGCTTAGAGGCACCATTATGGAGACACCAGTCAACAACCTTCTAAGCAGTACAAACCCTGCTATCCTTTTAAATTACAGCCCTCAAGCTCAAACGTTCACACAACAGTTTGCACAATAAATGGTTTAACAGCCGATGTCTGATATACAAAAAAACAGAACGAACATAAGGCTATATGTGTGTTTTCACGGTAAGAAAAACAGGTGTGAAGTTCGTTGCATCACTGGTGCACTGAAAGGCCTTGCTGTTGGAACTCGTGGTTTATGAGATGACTACCTGCATTAATATTACACATCTTACACTGCATACAAATAACTGCTCTCGACCCAGCAGAACTGCCATCCCTAACCCTAACTCTGTGGGAAGAATCGGGGAACAGCACTCCCCTCCAGGTGAATCACAATTTCTGGATAAAGCCCACAGCCTGTAGAACGAAAACAAGTGGCTTCACATCTGACACACCAGTACAGTTGGGTGCCAGTGAACCTTTCACAGTTGATATGGGTACTCTGTCTTGAGGTGGGGACATATGAAGTGAGCGCTGGCTACAACTAAACAGAGACACAAAGGGGTCAGATGAAAGAACTATGGGATCCACTGTGAGGGGCTGAACTTGTGATATCAATTTCTGTGGTGGAAATTAGAGAAAACGCTGGTGTAACAAGTAAATTTTGTCTCCTGGCATCACTTCATGTTTATTTTGCAGTTTATCACATCCACCCAGTCCCTGGACTCAAAGTACTGTCCCTGTTCATTCCTACCTATGGGCTAACCTCTATACTGCATAGAAGAAGAAGAAAGAAGGAAGATGTCCTTCAATCACAGCATGAAGAAAATCTTGGCTTGAAAAAATATTTCACAGTTTAGTTAAGCATGAATTATAAGAAAGGTAGAGAAGGCAGTTGTTTTTAACACAGCGGCTCAGGTTCTCTCGTTTCTGACTGTTTGTTTTGGTCAGTTGGGCGTTGCATTGTTGAACCATGTTGGCAGCACTATCAGATCAACAGGCACAATGATGAAGAAGTGCCACCTCACACCACAGCACCATCTGAGCACGTCACTGTCACCAGTCCCTAATCGATAAAGCAAAACAGCACTGGAAACATTTTTTCAGTGTGAAGGGGGTGGTCACATTTACTTAATGTTAAATGGAAACAATCAAAAGAGAACTTCTCTCACACTCGGGTTATATCTGCGCCCCCAAATTCACAGCTGCCTGGGGTCCTCCAGCAAACGTGAGATGCACTGAAAGCAAGTCATCATTTACTGTACACAATAATTACTTGATATGGACAAGTTAATGTGGCAGGTAAAGCATCAAATTTGGCTCAAGGCAACAGCAAATTATGGCCAAATCAGAGCACGAGAAACAGACAATAGCACCTTGAATACTAAAGCTCGATATTATGTCCATGTTATTATTGTACTGTATTCGGAAATTTTTTTTTTGATCTTTGTCTGAAATTTTCACAATTTCAGTGATGTGTTTGAGTGATTTATTTTAAAAAAGCATCATTCCAGAAAAGGTTTCAACGTACATGCACAGTGTGCTAATGACTTTGAGCCTCTTACATTGTCCTGGGAGCAGCACAACAGTATTTATTAACCTGTGGCTCCGTGAATGGAGTCATTGCGCACAAGCTGCTCCTGCTCCGGCTGCCCTCCTTCATTTATATGCTTGCGCTTTACTCTCACTGATTGGAGCCGCGTTCGCACCGGCATGCCGCCTTATCTTAAAACTTATCAAATCAATCATTTTAAAACTTGTCTGATTTTTAGTTGAATAAATAGACAGAAAAGGTGAGTTTAAAGCTACATTGTGGTTCCATTCTCCATTACCCAACACATTCCCACTCATCCCAAGCATTCATAAAGCTCATCCTGCAGTGCTTGAGCTTATGATCATATTTGTGTGTGTGTGTGTGTGTTTTTGGCAGGGCAGTCATACAGATTGTTTCCAAACCATCAGCACTTCAGTAATGAAACACACATTTTAAGCACTGGCTCAGTGTTGGGAGTTAGAGACAGTACCTGGGTAGAAGATTGACGTTTCCGGTTTACAGGTGCGGATGGAGGCTTCGTTGCTGCTGATGTGTGGGAGCTGTGATCTCAGTGCCTCTTCTTTTTCCCTTATTGCTGCTCCCTCCCTGCAGATCCCGTAGTAGGTCTGTGAGGCATCATCAGTCTGCTCTGCCTTTCTGCAGCGCAGGGTTGTGTGTGTGTGTGTGTGTGTGTGTGTGTGTGTGTGTGTGTGTGTGTGTGTGAAGGGCGTTGTAGACAGTACCCCGCTGCTGCATGAGTCTCAGCCTCAGGACCAGTGATGGAGTGAGAGCCAGCAGGTGCTTGGTCTTCAGACTTAGCACCCCCACCAAAACGCACACCCTCCCACTTCTTCTCCCTCAGTCTGGCTCTTTGCTGAGCAGCATATTCCATCCAACACTTCACCTGCACATTGTTGGATGTGTGATTGTGCTCACTTCTATTTGTCTCTCTGTTTATAGTTTCATATTTTGCTTTGGTGTCTGTTGATGATCATAAATTTTGTGTTTTCTGGATTTTTGCACCTGAACACTTGACTCCTTGCCTCATGCCCACCACGAGAAGAACACCTTAAATGATGCACCTCGCACTTCACATAGGACACGTGATACACTCTTAATGACCTGCACAGATTTTTACTGTAGTTTTTTTTTGCTCAGATGTGTGTTGTATTATAATGCTACATCATATCTGTTTGATCAATAAGACAAAATCAATAAATGTCAAAGTGAAAAACATGATGAACTGTATTATCCAGTTCAACAGCAAAATAAAAATCTCTTATTTGAGTTTTCAAAAGAATATCATTTTTAATTCATACTTTAAAGAAGAAGGATTTTTTTTAAAAAAAGAAATGATTATTCAATTCAACTATGTTTTATTATGTAACCTTGCTGTCGGCGGTGCTGCTCTCTGGTGTTTTTGTGCATCACTCTTTTTTTTTTTTTGGTCTGGTGTACGTCGTTAGCTATGTAATAGCGCCATCTGTCTTTCTTTTGAGGGAGGGCAGGCAGTCTGCTGGCCTTGTTCAGTGTTGGTTCCTGGAGAAAAGATGAATGGGGAAAAAAACAGAGGCTGTAGAACAATCGTCACCATAGACAGTTCATTAAACATCCTTAAATTTTAAACACAAAAGAGGAAAACAACAGCCCTATTTGACCGTGAAGTACTATTATGAATATAAATACGATATATAAATTGTTACCATATTGTACAGTACTACATACAATCTCAAGTGTTTAAAATGATGTTGTATTTGATCGTTTAAATGAATTAAAATGACTAGGTGACACATAAAAGTTTTACTAACTTAGTGTCACTAAAGCTATTAAATATGATGTTAGGTATTTTCAGTGAGGGCACACATTCTGCTAAGAATAGTTGTTACTAATATTTGTCTCATGAAAAGATATCACAAGGACTCCAGATTTCAGAACTTTGATTTCTTGTCAAATCCATATAGATGCTTTGAGAACCTGAATCCATATGAAGTTTGGAAGGGAGAAGAGGATGGTCCAGCTGCCTTCCATCTGGCTTTTTTGTGTGGTAGAGATGGACCTTAAAATTCCAGTTTCTGCCCCTTTCCACACACATACAATCCACACACAACTCCGCTTGGACAACTGCTCATTGTACATGTCGCCTCCCAAAAAACCACGGAGAACCCATTCGACTTCTGTGCCTTTTGTTTGCCAATGAATCACTGCTGCTAAGTGCTTTCTCCTTTCTATGCCCCCTTACTGATTAAAAATATATGACAACCTGTGGTTTAATTCAAGCAGAGAAAGATAGGGTGCTTTACATCAGTAAAAAACGCCAGCTGTGTAACCACCCGTACTCCACAACTCTGCATTAAATAGAGAAAGCTGCTCCACAGGTGTTCTTCTACAGGCCGATGCACAGCTGAGGGTCTTGAACCTCTCTCATTTACATTCTTGTAGTCAGCCGCGTGCATTTCTTGAGCTCGCATGTACAGTATTTGAACTTCCATTTAGTTAAAGATGCCCTGGAAAGAACAATGTAAAAATGCAGAAGAAGAGGGTTGCAAGTCAGAGGACACAAAGGGTCACTGTCCCCGCCTGTTTTAGCGCTCGCCCTGTCAGCCCTGTGCAACATGTGCCCTGGGGGCATGCTTGCAGCTGGCTGTCACTGACATTAGCCATTTTCACTGTAGCCAGTTTGACCCATGGCGAGCTCACGACCCTCTGGAGGGCACTTAGAATAGAGAGAGGTGGGGACGATAACAGGCGAGCGACTGCTGCCCAAATCATTTTTTTACACCGAATCAAATGTAGCACTCAGTGTTTTGGGAATGTTTCTTTTTGGAGGTTATTTCAGTAACATGACAGTATTTTGGGTGACACAACAGGTAGCCCTGGTTCCTCACTGTTCCAGGGTTGTGGATTCACAAGTGGGTTTGAACTTGACACCATCTGACAGTGTTTGTATCCTCCCATGCTCCAAAGACTATTTTTTTCAAGGAACTGATGACTTTAAATTGAGTCTGTGAGTGTGCATGAAGATGTGCGTGATTTCCCTGAAATGGGCTCATGTCCCAACCAGCAAATGTCATGCCTCAGTCTGTCTGCTTCCCGAAAAGGGTGTGGACCAGCGTAATTCCAGTTGGACAAGAGACGATTTGTATTGCACAAGTATGACAGTTTTACTTTCGTTGGGCTTGAAATTAATACGGAAGAGAAGCAAAGGGAGTTTTGCACAAAAGCCTTACTAAATTTCATCACTGCTGACAAATGGATTGAAGAGATTTGCAAATTAAAATTCAATCAATTCTAGGTGGGGAAATGGCAGTTAAAGCAAACTGTGAGATATAAGCAAAGTCAAGCAAGTCAAGAATATAAGCAAGTCAATTTCTGGGAAAGTGTTTTACATTTTATTACAATAAAAACACCTCTAACACTTTTCTTAATGGAACTGTTGGTTGTTACACTTATTAGATGCACCGTCTTTTTTCAAAATTGTGTAACAGCATATCTAAGTTTTGTTTTTCTGAGAAAACATATCAGAGAATTAAAGAAACGCAACCAGAAAGCCAAAAGAACATTTAGGACTGTGAAAGATGAAGATACAAAGATTCTTAAAAGTACAAACAGAATATTTGTTAAGATTTAATTGTTTCAAATCCATGAGGTATGCTCAGCCAAAATTGGTTAAAAACTACATGAAAGTAATTATAATAAGAATTATTTCAAACTTAATTGTGTGAAGGGATGTTATATCGACATCAGTTTGTGCTGCTTATTAAACTGTATGGGTCTTCTGTCACTGGGACATGTGACAGGATAGGCCCATTCATGTAGAATTTCCTTTGAGGGCTGCTGGTCACCAAACAGCCATTTCTGCAGTAATCCAGGGGCGATGAAATTTGGAACCGTCAAGAAACTGGTGTTGACTTTTTCAGCATGCCACCCTAGAAGACAAAGAGCAGAAACAGTTCTATTCACAGGCATATTGAACAGGTCTGCATGGTACTCAACTGACCTGCTCTCTGTTTGCTACTTTAGTTTGCAGAAGCACAGTAGGCCCAGTCGCCACAGGGGGGACAGAATTGATTTTGGAAGCCATGGATCCTGTATTCATATCTCTGAGTTGTTTTGATAAACTCAAACAATTTTGGGACAGACCACATCACAGTAGGATAGAGGACTGTGACACAAATACAAACAAAAAAGAGACATTTAGGCCAGCATATATGTATTTGTTTTTAAAACAGACACAGCAGATGTGTGCGTCTGCATTGTTGACCGATAACATCGTGGTGCAGCTGTTGTATGACCCAAAAGACCTAGTGAAAGGTGGGCCTCCAGTATGGCACCCCTGTGGGGCAGAAGGAGCCGAGGAGCACGTGAAGAAGTAACAGGGTAAATCTCCTCTCTTAGTTGTCTTCAACCACGGGAATACCTGTCACACTGGTATACTGTACATCTTCACACAGATCTGGTCTCAGTGACAACCATCCAGAAAGCATTATACATTATATTTAAATGTTTGCAACTCCGCCAGGTCTAAATTTGAAAGTATATAAAGGATGTGTTAACTTCTCTTCAACTAAAGATTCAGGAAAAATACAAAAGAAGGTCTGAGTCGTCTATATTTCTGTATTCAGCAATACATCCGGGTAAGCCACAGAGAGGGAGGGAGTTTAACTTAGCTTAATATATCTTCATTTTTAAGTTAGTCAGAAAATAATGCCATATTTTTATTGCAAAAATGACTTAAAATGTGAAAAAAGGCGCTGGCAAACAGGTACAACCCACGTAAGGATGTTGCCTCAGTTCACATTGAGGACGTTCCCCGCTACTTTTAGTCACACCATATATGGCTTCCTTCTCGCTAAGAGTAGGCACGTGTTCACGTGAAAAAAAGTCTCCCTTTTCTAAATACGGTGAAATATGAAACCTTTCTTCTGCCTGTGAAACCAGCAGAGTAAGAGAATTCCCGGACTCCCGACATCTCTTTCTGTGAGCATTAAAACATGGAGAAGGACCACGGTAAGTTTACTCAGCCACCGCGCTCTGCTTCATTTTCATTGCTTTTATCCGTCCTTCATAGTTGAGGTAGTTTGATCTCCACTCTTCCAAAAACGCATTCTCGCATCTGTTACGAGCAGCGGACTTTTTCACGATGCCTTTCTTTGGTTATCTGGTTTAAATAATTACTATAATAATAAATAACACCTTTCACCTCTTTTTCCCAGTGGAAATTATATATATTAATAATATATATTATATATATATATATATATATAATATATATTATAAGGTACTTTTTAAAAATACGCGAAAACACGTTCACTTTCATTTTGACCGTTACTGTCTTTTTTTTAAGTATATCTGTCCTTTTTTTAACCATTTTTTAGTTATGCTTTATACTTTCGTGTTAAGTGGATGGATGGAGAACCAGAGATCCACTGGTTAGACAGACAATATATAAATACATTGACGAGGGGTTAGAACCTGTGCAACAGTCCAGCACAAACAGCAAAAAAGGAAGTGAAGCAGGAAATGGGCAACATACAGGTGGACCAGGCTTATAACACCTCAGCAGCCAGTTCACCTGCAACCTGGTCAAATAATGTAAATCTTACTTCTTCTGTAACACATTGGGTTATTTAAGACTGCGGACTGAGGACATTTCACGGTACAACATGAAACTTGTGCAAACATTAAAGCATAAAAATGCTAAAGTTCAGCCACTGTTTAAACACTTCTTCAAGGTGCTGCCATACAGCATTTCTGTTCATCTGTCCAATTTGTTCAGTGCTAAACCTCTCAAACAGGTGACTTGTCTTTGCAGGCATTTGGTTTGTGGATGGGTTCAGGTCCAAACTCATTCAACAGACAACTGAAGTGGACGTTATTGCAGATGAAATGTTAAGCAACAACATGATCCACCCAGAAGCCTACTCAAAAATCTGTGCAGCGAAAACCAGTCAGGAGAAGATGAGGGCTCTGTTTGACGCCATGCGTTCAGGTGGCGATAAAGCAAAGGCAGAACTCTACAGGCTGTTGAAAGAGAACCACCCTTTGCTCATCACAGAACTAGGTATATACTGCTAAGGTGTCACACCTGACTGTTCAAATTTCCTCTTCCATGAAGAATTGCACACAGATACTGTACTGACTAGTCTGTAAGTGTTACACAATGATCATAGTGAGGTTTGTTCACTAATCTACTTTACCAACGGAAACTTATAATATCATGAATGTTCATACTTATTGCACTGTAAACGATTGCACTAGTCTGCTAACTTCAAAGATAGTCCTTTATATTGGAAATGTTAATTAAAGCACTTACTGATTTCTAAGTAGGTTTTTTTAAGTGTTAAAACCTATAAAATTTCTGGGAAGGTGTCAAAATTCTGCAAAATTGAATAAGTTATATTCTATATCTAATAAATGTGGCTGATCAAGAGACAAATACAATGAGACTGAATAATAGGAAAACAACAGTGACAACATCTATACCATAAAGTGCATTTGGGAACCTCGTGGATTTTGCTGTTGAAGAGTAAATATATTATTTCTCCTCTTGGAAAGTTGAGCTTCATTTTTACATTAGGTTTTCTGGGAAATTTTTTCATATGTTTTCACTTTTGCAGAAAAATGTCACAAACAAGGACAAGTGGAGAAAGATGAAGGTGATTTTATCACATCATATTAATATCACACAGTAATAAAAATAAGTCATGTTAGACTAAAATATAAAGTATTTTTTATGTAAGGATGCTAAGATTAGGTAAAAAGAAATAAATGCATGGACCATGTCTCCTGAATGCCAAAAATCATAACTTTTTTTCTGGATTTTTTGAACTACAATAAGATACATAACAACTTAGAAGCTAATAATTATATCCTGATATAAAAAAAAAAATCAGATTTTAGCCAACTCTGTATTTCCAAATACATGCTCTCCCATGTTCTATGAACTAAATAGCTGTTTTCTTTTCCACTTAGACACCTTACACCCCAGAGAATCATCAGTGGATACCCAACCTGACCGGGTACTGATGCCAAATTCTCAATTTTTGCAGTTTGAGAATTCTAATACTTTATAACAATGAAATAGACTAATATAATAGTCTATGCTTCAAGTGGTATCTATTTATAAAGCAGGATATACAAGTGCAGTCCAGTGGAAGACATTGTTCAGAATGAATCCAATGTTTTATATTTTATTTTTATAGGCCAATGTGTATGATATGAAAAGGATACCTCGCGGTTACTGTGTAATCATCAACAACAGGTTCTTCCCTCAAAGAGCTGAGCATAAACAAGAGAGAAGAGGCACTGAAAAGGATGCCTGTAAGTCCTGAGACAAAACACTGAAGTGTGTTTCATGAAGGTTGTGATTTGTTCCATATACAGAGGTGATCAGTTTGTTTTTTTTTCCACTGTATAGGTAAATTAAAGGAAACCTTTGAGTGGTTGGGTTTCACAGTGGAGCTATGCGAGAACAAGTCAGCAGATGAGATTCGCTCCATTATGAAGCAGTATGGAAAAAAGTATCACGATGACAAAGACTGCTTTGTCGCTTGTGTGCTCAGCCACGGGAGGCAAAAAGAAGTTCTGGGTATAGATGAGAAATTTGTGACGGTGGACGATATACTTGAACCATTTGAAGGTAACAACTGCCCCACACTGGTCTGCAAGCCCAAAGTGTTCTTCATCCAGGCGTGCCAGGGGAACAATATGCAACCCTTTGTGGAACACCAAACAGATGAACCAGAGGATGAAAGTCTAGAAGAAGATGCTCTGGCCAGGGTTCCTGTTCAAGCTGACTTCCTGATAGGCATGTCCACCGTTCAACACAGTCAGTCCATTAGGACTGTAATGAACGGGAGTTGGTATATCCAGTCTCTCTGTCAAAAGCTGAAAGAGAACTGTCCAAAGTAAGTATCTTGCCTTTTAGTGCTGAACTAGACAAAGTCCTGTTTTTGTTTTCTTGATTTGTGCCAACATGTCCATGTTGGATTTGCTTAGATGCCATCTCCAAAATGGGTTTTCTGAGTCCTTGATGTTGCAGTGAATAACAATGATTCAGTTTTGATTTATTTTTGTTTCTTCAGGGGAGTGGATATCCTTACCATTCTCACATATGTCAATCTGGATGTGAGCAGGAGCGATGGAGTGATAAAAAAACAAGGTAAAATAATCCAGGCCAAACAGATTCCTGAGCTCCGAAGTACACTGACAAAGACGCTGGTGTTTTCTGTGCCTAAATGAATACAGTCATCACATAAGAAAGGAGTCACAAGGAGGACTGCATTTTCCACAAATATATGAAATTTTTATGTAAACTGGCTATTCAATGTAAAAACACAACTGATCCTCAAATTCTGTTCCTAAACTGATTTGTTTGTAAGTCTAAAATTGCTTCTACCACTATGTCGCAATGGATACTTAATACAGATGCCCTCCCATTAATTGAGGGGTTATACTAAAAAAAAATCCTGCAAAAAACTTAAACAGATTAAAATGCTCTTGTAATACTACCATGCATCCATTACTAATAGCTGCTTTTCTGGTGAAGGGTTATAGAGATCCAGAGTTTATCACAGAAGCATAGGGCAGGGCAGGGCAAATTCTGAACGAGATGCCAGCTTATAATGCTACTACACTGAAACTGTTATTTTAAAATGACAAATTGAAACAATCAAATTTTTTAATCACTATTGTCACTAATTCAGCACATAAACATTTGCAATATTCCTCATCTTGCTGTTGATCACCAGCACTGGCAAACACCAAACACGAGCCGTAAACACTGTTGGATGGTGTTGAACAGAATAGACCTTACATTATGTTTTACTGCTAGCTGGTGGTTGGGTAGGAAACACAGGTCACTTTCACTATAGCAGACAAACATTTTAGAAAACGGAAAGGTGATGAAAAAAATTTCAAAATAAATAAATTGGAAAATGTTTTTATCTTTAAATATCTAACACACTTGATTACACGTCGCCAGGAAATGCATTAAACATCACATAATCGATCTTTATTCACTTTCATGTGCAAAATCTTTAACTTCTAGTTTTTCTTGTTAGTTTACCTTTTAGTTTGTTCTTTTACACCATGTTTTCTTATTTCTGGAATAACTTTCACGGGTTTCTTAAACTAATGAATTTTTTATCTTCTAACCAATGTAATAAAATGTCATGCTCATGAATCCATAACTACACATATGTAGTGTATGTCTTTTTTGCCGCTGATGCATCAGTGTTAACACTATGGCATTAGTTACCAACATGGACTGAACAATGTTGCTTCAGAGACACCCTTATGGCACCAGATTTACCAGGATTATCCCATTAAATCCACCAGGTGTTCACTAGTGAGAAGCGCTCTAGTTAAAACAACTAAATTTCACTCCAAATTTTAGCTAACTCTTTCTCTAGCTCTAGCTCCTGAAGGATAGCATCACTGTTCTCGCCTTCCTCAAGCTTTGTTTTCAACAAGACCTTTAGAACTGTCTCCAGTGTAGCCTGGAAGTGCTTTGTCTTTATGGATAAGTCATTTTTTTCCTTGCAGTAGTCTCTAACTTGTTGCTAATTTCACTTTTTACTTCCTCCTGCAGCCTGTCTACACTGTTAATGAAGTTAACTTGGGCATGAAAGGCTATAATTTGTCTTGAAGACCTCTTCCAGTTTTGAAAAAATCTGGCCCGCCTCAGATGTTATTTCTGTTGAAACTTCTTCCTTGAACTCATGTAACAGGCTGTCTATGTCTTTTCTTCTTTGGTTTCCTGGGCAGAGATCTTAAACTGGGAAATCCTCTTTGGAGGCCTCGTCCAGTAACCAAAATGTTGCAGTAGGGTTCACTGTAGGAAGAGAGGAGAAATCAGAGAAGAACGGTAGAATTCAGTACATAAGTTGCAGAAAGCTTCTTTCGTTCCGAACCCAAAAAGGTCGTTGTCATTCTTCACTGCCTCCCAAAACTGGCGTGTGCTTTCTATAAATCCTTTCAGCTCATAAGCAGACTTTGATGCACATTTACGAAGTATAGCCAGGACATGCTGCTTCACCTCGAGCACGGCTTTCCTGTAACTTGGATTAGTTTTCATGAAAGGAACACAGTTTTAAAATAGACCCAACAGACAGTGACTTCTAATCTTACACTTTGGACAGCTGACATGATTGGATCCTACTGGATTACTCATGAAATTAGTGAGTTTAGATAACTGTAAAACCTGGAGCTTTGTGTCTGTGTCACTGCCCTGAGACAAAATGGAATTCTGTTTTCTTTAACTGTAGAAAGGGATTGGCCACCACCAGTAATTTGCTGTCCTTCATCTTCTTTGAATGCACATACTGTAGTGAAACTCAGCCCAAATAAGGCAAAAAGCAAACAATGCCAGGAAACGAAGTATGTCATCACCAACAATCTTTACCTTTGTTAAAACTCGACTCAACCACACCCGGGGGTTTAGCGGACACTTCTCTGTCAAACAGCTCAAGTAGACATCTGCAAAGTAGAAGATCGGCAACAAGAGCTGGTAGACGAAAGACATGAAGCCAGGACCAAGACAACTCAAAGTTCAGTTGCATCTCTCAAGTGAAGAGCCTAAACCCAAGGAGGGAGTGCTGCTGCTGTTTTTCAAGTTCTTCCACAGAATGTATGTATTTTTTACCTCCAGTTGAGCTCTGCCAAGTGTCTCCTACATGCCATTTATTGACTGTTGTTCCATCGTGAGAGTGCTTCCAGCTTCAGTTTCATCCAGTTTCGAAAGAAAGTTCTTTCTATCTTATCTCATATGAATAGTGCATTAATAAAATTTGACATGGCTGCTACTCCTCTTTCTTATCTTTCCATCTGGCATAATCTTGCTTGAATTTTTTCTTACATTCCAGAGTCTGCAGGAATAATTTAGGTTCCTTGTACTAAGTGCTTCTTTGCTTCTTCAGCCCTTCAGTAGCTCATTCACTGGGACTGGGACATTACAGCATTGCAAGCTTTCATGCACGGTGATGCTCTGAACCTGTCCCTGATATCTGTCATATGACCCCGTGTTATGCAGACTTTCTTGAACCACTCGAATAACTGTCTCGGTTAACTTGTCTGCCAGCTCTTGTTCTCCATCAGCCCTACAGCCAGGCAAAAAAGTCAACTCCAGATCTTCTACAGGTTTCTGCAAAGATTTTTGCTTCCTATCCTCTTGCTTTTCCCCAGTTACTTTGTTGTCAGCATGTCTATAAGACTGTTCCTTCTACATGAAGCCAGCAGGTGGCGCTCCTTATCACCAAGGTTTCCACAGAGCACAAGAATCGCCGACGTGCAAAGGAGATTACTGTTTTCTGAAGGCGACAGCATCACCTACAAAGAGACAGGCCCTCAGTAAGACTTCAGGGAAAAGTTTTTGTTTAGGATCATAGAAGGCATGTACAAGCTGATCTCTACCAGACCACCTGACAGATTTCAACGTAGCTTTCCTCCAGTCATGCCAAGATACATGAAAGAGTCATCTGGTCTTTGGGAATCACTGTGGAACCAGTTCAATACCTGTGACATGGAAATGTTTGAAGAATTTAGCCAGATGAAGGATAACAAAAGCATTTGGGAACTGTACATGTTCTTTTCAAAGACACCTGTTCTTTCACCCATTGAATGAGGCTTCCAGCTTCTCAGCTCACTTCCAAGCATTAATTTAGTTTTCTTGATCTTTACCTCTACCATGGAGCAGCAACAGTGGAACAGCAAAGGAACACTGGGCTATACAAATAGTCACCTGTGGCATAGAGTGGACAGAGAGAGTTTTTTATTGGTAACATATACAACATGGAAAGCTTACCTGAGCATGGTCAAATACAAAAGACGTGTTGTAGTGACACCAAGAAGAGTTGTTGCCATGAAGAAAAGAAATGAAAGGGCTGAAAGACAAAAAACTTAGCTCAGCAGAATTTTAGTGGATCACATATTTATGGGGCCCAAATATTAAGGTACATATTATACAACCTAATATTGATTTGTCCTGTTAGAAAATGGGAAGACATTTAACTATACTGAAAATCAAAGTAGCAACCATTTTTAATTTATCTTGTAGTATAAAACTCAAATGTATAAAAACTATTTTTGAGGTGGAGATTTTTAATGTGATGTAAGGAACAGAAGCTGAGAGGTGAAGTGTATGCTTCACTTAAATTTTGAGATATGCTTGAGTATACAGGTGAAAAAAGAAATGTAACCTATTACATTTATGTCTATCTTTTCCCATTATTTTGTAATGTTTCAGATTTACTGTTTTAAATTTCTGTCCAGAAATCTAATCAATTCACTTCTGAAAGTAACAGCAGCGCCAGCAAAACTCAGGTGAGGTTGAAATTCCACAGTCTGAAAATATGAACAGTTATATATTCAATGAGCCATTTTTTCTGATGTCTTTGTCCAAAGTATTTTACGTCTATTTATCTTTTGTAGAGTAGGGTATTCATACTGGAGTAGTTTGTTTTTATTTGATTATTCCTACTGACAGTATCTAATTTACATAGATTTAATTTATTCGAAAGATTCAGAATATATTTTTTCTGTAAATGGTGTGGTTAATCTAAGTAATTTGATATATGAGCAGTTTTTATCAACAGATTCTTTTTTTATTTTTACACACCTTGATTTCTGGATGTTTAATTTTACTTTTACTTGACCAACAGCCATTAAAAGTAGCTTTGCTGTTACACAAGTGCTGTTTGTACTACACTATCCGCCTCTGGGTGGGAGGTGTGCTTGGGAGGTGTGCTGTAAAATTGTTCAGTTGGAGCGAGACGTATGAAATAAAACAACAGGTTTATCCACTGTGTCTGACACGTTCACCGACAAACAGCAGTTTCATTTTGACACAGCCCTGCAGTTTAGGTTGTTCAACAGTACTACAGAGGAATGTTACGTACTGAACCATTACGCTACTTGGTAAACGTGGGATATTCTGTTGTGAGAGAGACCACTGCACTTTCTTTTGTACATGATGAGAGGGGTATTCTGGGGTCTTACTCCAACAGAAACAGAGACACAGTCACCCTGTGAGTGTAGATCCTTTAAAACCTGGAAATGACACAAAATGTATTTCAGAAATAAGAAGTTACACATTGGCACTAAGAGCAATGTGCTGTCTAAACTGTGTAAACACACAGGACAAATGGCACTTGACCAAATTCAGGTGATGCCATGTGGCACATAAAGTTGCAGAATTCAGCTACCAATGCTCACAGTTAGCCCCATGGTAAATCAAACTATCTACAACTTGCCCCTTGCTTTTGCCACAATACCAATATCTTGCTTTATAAACATTCTTCAAGAAAATTAAAGTTGCAAATAGTACTATACATGCAAACATTAACATGCATACATACACTACTATTGTCTACAATGTTCTGTCCTCATAAGAAGCATCTATACCAAATTAACACAAGCTATAGAGTGACTTGTAAGATTTTTCCAGTTATACTGGGGGTAAAATTTCAGAGTAGCCAAAAGTATTCCCAAGGAGCTGAAGTTATAGCAACAATCATAAGCAATACGAACCAGTTATCTGAACTGGAGAACAGCCAGTGTTTTTGCTTGAGTTGTGGAGATTTTGGGTCTCCCTTTGTGTCATCTCCACATGGATGCCATGAGTTTATTGCTGATTCTCAGCGGAAGTTTGGCAGATTTCTTCTGGGACTCTGCTGTAAGAACAGTCCCTGTCTTCAACAGAGACTATTTCACTGCAATTTGTTCTTAAGTTGGGCAAAGGCATGTATAACAATGACAGCAATAATGAGAAAAATATTAATAATGAACATATCAGGCTAAAAAGCATTGCTTTAATCACATTTTAAATATGATCTGATAGACAGTGAAATGAAAACACTACCAATGAAGTTTGTACAAGAGGATTTAGAAGAGAATATGAAACCACAGTTAAACGCAAGTCTGTGGCACGTGCAACAACTCAGGGGTATGTATGATACACAAGCCTAATATGGCCCCAATAAACAGTATTTCCTCTGGTTTGTGAACAAAGTAGGAGAATCACAAGAGGGCTAAAATGTGACCTCTGGACCAGGTGAAAGATTACATTAACTCTGACTCTATTTATGTACCTCAAAGCTCATTACTGGACTTACGCCTCCATGCTGATGTGTGTGGGTGAAACAGAGTGGCAGAACAGCCGGCCGTGCAGAGCAGCACTTGTCGCTCTGTATCTGCACTGTTAGCTGCGTGTTCCCCCCCCCCAGGCACCAGCCATCCGAGGCAAAGCGGAAGGTGAGGAGAGGGCGGACGCAGACACACAAACAGACACACAAAGGGAGTCACACAACCACCAAGCCTGAAGATGCTGGCCACTATGCTGACAGCCATGTACTTGATGGTGAGGGTGGCGGAGCAGGTAAGTGAGCTACAGGGACCTTGTGAGGACATTAACAATTAAATGTACCAGTGTTTTGTACCTGAACAGGATGTTGTGCAGTGCATGTGTGGTGCAGCAGGCAGTGTAGTGGTTAGAACTGACACTTTTGGATTCCGATTTGACTCATACTTTATAGACTAGTACCCTTGAGCAAGGTACTTACCCTAAATTGTCACAGTAGGAATTACTTGGCTGTATAAATATTTAAAAAATTGTAAGTTGCTGTGGAGAAAAACATCAGCTAAATGAATAGATGGAAATACCTACTGTAGATCAGTGTCTGTTTGTTTAGTGTCAGTCTGTTAAATTGGGTTCTTTAGCTGGCAGCAGTGATGGACTGGCTTCTTGTCCAGAATGTACTAGTTTAGCACCCTGTGCTTCTGGGATAGACTTCAGACCTCTGCAACCCTGATTTGGATAAATGGTGCAGGATAGTAAATGAGTGACCTCATTCATTTACTTGAGATTTTTTCAGGAGAAAGCAGCAACCAGTATGAGCATTTCATTTACCAGGTTTTTACTTATTGTTTGTATTACTTACACCAGTCTGATACACTGGGCAAACCATCCAGAGTGGCAAGGTAGAGGAAAGGTCTAGTCACACTAGCATAAGAAGTCCTGCAGCTCCCTGTCAAACACATTTCCTCTAACATCAAAACAATGACATACATGTTTCTGGCAAAGTTCAAACGGCTGGAGAAAAACCCTGTTTGTCTGTGGATAAGGCAGAATTTTGCATCAGCACACGCGTCACTGGCCATCGAAGTGACAGCTCAGGTGAGGTAAGACGATTGGGAGCCAGCTTTCGTGGGACGGTAACTGGATTTGCTGTGTTTGGCAATGCTGTGCCACCCGAGAGCACTTTAATGAAGTTGGGGACGTGGTGGTTTAACACTAATTAAAGCACCACATGCGTAAGATGCTGGATGGGAATAAACAGAGGCTGCTGCACTCGGGACACACACAGACTCAAGGTCACACTGGCAAACTGAAAGCCACAGAAATCTGAGATTAAAACAAAACAAGATGAAGATGCTGCCGCTGAAAACACTGGGTGTTTTGTACTGAAATACTTTAAGTACAGTAAAGGCCAGCTGTACGACGGAGATGATTTTCTCCTGCACGCTATAAAGTGCTGACTGAAATGCATGCTGGATTGTTTGAGCCCAGCTCGAATGATATTAACCCTTTGTCACCCTGACATTTATACACACACACACACACACACACACACACACACACACTCACATACACACAGACAGCAGCTTTTCTATTCTGTACTGAGTTGCTGGAAAATAAGTTCCTTTGAACCAAAGATTTTTCAAGTGCAAGTCAACATCACTGGAATCACCGGGCATTAGGTTACTTAAACTACACCCTGGATGGGGCGTGGAAACCTTTAATTATTTACCTTTAAATTTGTTCATTCTGCATATAGTTTCCTCCAAAGCAACATACATAACAATGTTTTTTAGTGTGGGAGGAAACCCATGCAAACTTCATAGAGATAGAGTTAGATCTGAACCCACGTCCCGACCCACAGATCTGCATTAGCTGTGCGGCACCAGTGCTGCTTGCTCTGCCGTTTCTTATTATGGATGGCAAACGTTTTGTTAAATTTTTGTATGCTGCATAAAACATTCCAAAACATTTTTATTTAACTTACTGTATGTGTGCACAAGGGCAGCAGAGTGGCTCATAGCACCTCGGCTGTTTGCGCATGAGTTCAAATCCTGATCAGTCTGTGTGGACTTCGTATGTTCAAACTGTGTCTGTATGGGTTTCCTCTGGTTTCCTCCCACAGTCCAAAGGCGTCCCTTTTAGGTTACCTGGTCTGTAAACGTTGCCCATAATGTGAGTGTCTGTGGTTATGTATATGCTTACCGTACGACAGACAGACATCCCATCTGTGGGTGGTTTCATAGCCTGGTGGCACCCTGTGGTTGCTCAAAATAACCTACAGCTGAGTCTTCACCTTAAGCTTACATGGAGACTTCAGCGTCTCTGTGAGTCCAGAGATCACCTACAAATACCTTCATCCTCCTCCGATTCAAATAGCACACCACTGAACGCACAGGTCCAGGCAGCTTTCGGAGCTAATCTCAGACCAGGAACTTAGGTAAGAGGTTATGTGAATAGGTAATATAGCAGTGGCGGTGTCCTCATAGGACACTGCATGTAGTGACATAAGATTAATTAAATAGTAATAAATGCCCTGTGCCGATGAATACCCCTCTGAGGAGCCTCATTCAGAGTTCATTTTTACTTGGTGGTTAAGTGGTTTAGGAATGTTGCCAACTCAAGACCCAGAAGACACCTCATAGTTGGATCTAAAACATGAAAATATTATAATACCTTGGTTAGTGATGTAGATGTGTTCCTCAGAAAGGGAGCTCAATGAAACAGCACTGTAAGAGGTCATTAATACAGTATTTTGCATAGAAGTGTGCATGCACATAATGCAAAATAGATTCATTACTTTAATAATAGCAAAAAAACAGCAATCTATTAGTGTTTGTATCTAATTCGCCCCTGGATTTTACAGAGTGGATATTTGCCGTTATTTAAAATGGGGATCAATACATAAATAACGCGCTCCCAGCCCATCAGAAAAAAACCGTATAACTGTAAACCCATAACTTCAGCATGATAAAACACCAGTTACCTGATTAGTAAATATTAATGTTGTCATTAGTTTGCATGTTCATTTGCATGCAGTGTGTACAGTACAGGACATTTCACATGTAACCCCCCCCCGCCCCGTGTCACTGTTACACACGCGAGATGAGAGAGCGCATGCGTGGGGTTTGCAGGGGCGTTCAGTGTTGTAACGTGTTCAATGAAGGGAATGAAGACGTGTGTGAAAGCCGCCGCATCCGCCTCTTTTTTCCGCACAACACCCGGCATTTAAATAAATAGGTTTACTCAAAAAATAAATGTGCAACAAACGTGGTTCAGACAAAGCGAAACAGCCTGTAACTCCCGTGCACGTGCTCGTGTGGCTTCGGACACATTCGTCACAGCAGAGTTTATTACCGTACGTACAGTGTTATACACGGCACAGTATTGTACGGTACTTATTTGTACATATTTTAAATCTATTTTCATTATTTTTCACATTTTGATTTTTTTACTATGGATAAGCTTTGAATTTTTTTTTTAATGTTTCCATTTGTAAACTCATATATAGGTATCAATTTTTAAGAGCCAAAGCAAAAATTTCGGATATAGCGAGTTCGGGTTGGGGGATTGCTGAATAGAAACATAGTGGAATTTTCAAAAATTTCTGAAGTCTGGTATATTACTGTAATAAATTACTCAAATGGGTAAAATAAAAAAAGCAGTTGAGAAACGTTCAACTGTAAAAGTGAATGAAAGTGTAAGAAAAATGCGTCCATTTTGGATAAAAGGAGCTGTAGCAAGTTTGCCTTGTCCTTTTCCCCATGCAGTTTGGCTTGCGGTGGGTTCGCCAGGAGAGGCTGCCCTACATGGTGTCCCAGCCAATGCCCTGGCAGGTGCATTACGTCTCGCAGAGTCGCCGCAGCAGCCGGGCCGACGAGGTCAGTGGCCACTTTCCTTACTCAGGTCCTGCTAACAAATAAGTGCAAAGGGGAGGCTGGCTGTAAACATGCTGGCCAGCACAAACCCTGCTTTCTTCAACAGCATCTGCTTGTGTCCATTAAAATGGAGGAACCGATATTGGTAAAGATCAAGTGAGAGTTTGTGGAGCTGTAGTGGGAGGTTTTTGTGAGGGAACCAGGTCAGCGTTGAACTCGACATGTGGAGCCCATTAATTTGAGAACCACAGTGCTTAAGCCAGCACGTAGGTGGAGAATGTAGTCGGTTGGCAGAGCAATTGCAAAAGACATGTGATACATTTTTCGGAGACTCCTTCAAATTGCTGCATAGCTTTGTGCTCAACCTGGTCTGTGTTGTACAATTTAGCTGAGATGGACTATTGCTATTATGGGTAAAGATTGACCAAGAACATGAGATGACCAACAATAAATGTGAATGTGGTTTGAGCAAACAAGGATGTGGTCTGATGAATCAAGGGCTTAAGTTGACCAGTGAACTGCATGAGTTGACAATTAAAGACATCAGTTAACTAACCAAGGCCAATGCGTTGACCTGCCAAAGACATGAGTTAAGAAGTCAGTGGTATGAGTTAGGCAACTAAGGACAAGAGATGTTCAAATAAGGGCATGGACCAATTAATAACCTATAGGTGTATCATCTCGCAAGATCAGAACCTATAGTTTTTTTTCATATCTGATAAACACGACTTCCATTCTTGCAGTGTCCGGTCCAGGCATTGTGCATCCAAAATTTTAATGAATGAATGAATAATAAGGCATTCCAAATGCATGACTCCAGTGTCTGTGAAGTTACCTGGTCTCATTTCATGCAGCCAGCACAAGCGTTCAAAGCAAAATAGTTAATGAAACCATTTTTGCCCAAGCAGAGTCTCACCCTCCCACAAAAAGCTGACAAACATTTTTCATTTACATAGGTGCTGGGAGTCTTATTCATGGTGATTTGTGTTTGTTACACATTCACAGGATTCTCAGGATTATCAGAACAATTTTCAGGCTCCAGTAGTATGGGGTGCAATGCACTGTACAGAGGCATAGTGTTTCTGTTTGGCTTCTTGACTGACAAATGGACTGCAATGATACTCTTTAACAAGACTCTAATCAATTATATTTCAATTTTATAATTTTACAGTTGGCCAAGCAATGTAATATAGCTTTATTGGAATTATGAGGGACTTCAGACTTCGGAAGCGTGACAGTAGAAGTCAGCATGCATTCCTAACCCCAAGATGCATTGCTGGCATGCAAGGAAGTCACGGTTTTCACATTAGTGATGAGATGTATCAGCGTGACATTTCCTCCAGAAAGCTCTGATTAGTTGTGCGACAAAGTGCACAGGGCTGAGTAAACGTGAATGAAAGCCTATGTCCATATGTGTGTAGGCGGTGTGACGTAACACCCAGTGTCGCAGTTCCCCTGAATCATTATTCAGTGTCCAATCTCTTCGGCCTTCTGCCTGATGGTCCAATCGGATGATCTCACCTGACATTGCTGTAAGAGTTTTTTCTCGGTGTAAGTCTGATATTTATCACACATTTTTTAAACTTCTTATGCTAAAAATATTTTCAGAGAGATATTGGGCACATCTTAAACAGAAATTTACATTTAGAGTGGAGTAAAATGCACTATGCACTGTTCTTCCCATGTACACCCTCAAACGTTTTGTGTCTGCTGACTGTGTGTTGTGTTTTTCAGTTTGACGTCTTCCGAAGGAACAGCGGAGGTGGTTTAAGGAAAGGTGGGTATAACATGGTGGGAGAAGTGCAATAGAGAGTATGACTTACTTCCTTACTATAAATCCCAGCAGAATCAATGACCTCTGAAATAAAATGTAGAATTATTAATACTCTATCAAAATGTCAAATGGCTCATTTGCATAATTCTACTGATAGAAGGATGAAAACTGATTTTTTTTTATTATGTAATGGTGCAATGGGTGAGTCTAGTGTCTTGTGATGCCTAAACTGTGCATTTGGATATGACTTTGCATCCACCTCTGTCTGTATGGAATTTGCACATTCTTCCTGTGTCCAAAGACACGCAATGGACAAAGGCAATGATAAACCATTTCTGTACCCTCTTTTACCATGAAAACCATGTGAGTGGCTGTCAGGAGTCAATTCCAGTGGCACTGAACTTACTCTCTAGCTTTATTATACTGTCCCCTGGTAGAAATTATCTACTTCTATCTATCTAGTTATCGACTGTCTATCTTTCAGACTATAGTTAAAGAGCTTTATTATTATTATTATTATTATTATGTGATACAGCTCTTGTCTATCTGTCTCTGATTAGATGTCAAGAAGGGTACCATTTTTACACCAAGACTGGTCACTGTAATGGTTATATGGTTTTGGCTGCATCCTAAAAAGAGACACGGCCAGCATGTGGTGCGTAATCCCCAGTAGTCAAGCAGCTTGCACTAAGCCCGACTTTAATTGGATCGAGCATCCCCCAGTTTGTCTCCTTCGGCTATCCTCCTTGCAGCCGTGTGCCTGCGATCTCACTCCGTGCGCTCCAGCTGGCACAGTCAAAGAAAAACAAATGCCAAAGTCAGAGCGCATCCAAAAAGATGTAGCTAAGAAAAAAAACTGTGAAACTACTAGCTATGGGTGCTGTGACATCTTTTTTATGAAATATTTTACATTGGAGGTCTTCTGACTTGAATAGCTAATTAGTTCACAGTAATCATTTATAGATGTAATCGTGTAACAAACCACGCTGGCATCTATGGAGAACCACAGCTGAGCATGGAACAAAGTCCCTGAGCTGTGAAGGCTTTTCACTCTGAGGTTTGGGTCCATGATCTCTCAACCTGTCATCTTTTACTATTGACAGCAAAATGATAAACTGCGGAAATTATTGAAGAACTCCAAAAGTTCTGTGACATTATGATATTAATACTGAAAAGCATCTATAGGACTGGGTTTTTTAATAAGCCACTAAGATAAAACAATATAGAAAATTATTAGAATGTGTTATTTGGAAAAATAACCCATGCTGATGAACCCAGGTCTCACAGCTGGATTAAAATGATTAGCTTCCCCCTGCCGATTTTATACCAAAGGATTATATTATCGTGCGGTTTGTCGCATCTGCAGTGGTGCACAGATGAGCCCAGTTCTGCACATCTTGGCTGTTTTGGGTTTTACATGTATTATAACAAATTAAAAACAGTTTAATTCCAGCAAATTTTCTTGAACTTCTTGTAAAACAAGCAGCTCTGTTATAATAAGAGAGTCAGAGCCATATGGAGATAAATAGAGGCACTATACACTGTCCCAGGGGTGGCTAACAAGAGCTGTGCAGTGTTAATATTCTCTAAGGACTCCTCACACAGAATGCTGGAAACACGTTGAAAACACCTGAAAAAACACTACGTCTCCAGCCCTGTACAGGTGTCAAGTGTGCTGATTTCAACTAAGTCTTAGCGTCTAACTGTTAAGTAAAAGCGTACCATAATGGACAGTACCGTACCTGTCAAAAGTTTGTCTACACCTGATTGAAACCAGCTTTACAGGTGCCTTAAACCACAAATTTGACTTTTGAGGAGTGGACGTTAGTCTTATAGACAGAGGAGTTATGTTTGGTTGCAACTGCCAAGTGTTTGTGAAAAGGAGAGAAGCTGAATGTATGAATTGTGCCCGGGTGGTTCCCGCTGTCCAGCATGGTGGTGGCAGCATCAAGGGTGCTTACTATGCACAGTGCTGGTGATGTTTACCAAGTCCATGGCAATCTCCTTCAGCATGGCTGTCATAGCACAATTATAAGATGGATCATTCCATGAGGGTTACAGTTATTAGAGCACTTACTCATTCTTCAGCCAGAGAATGACCCCAAACACTTTAAAGTTGTGCAAGGATGATCTGGTGAAGAAAACAGTACAACTCAAACTAACGGCTTGTACATAAAACATTGGCCACAATAAAATAGCTACTTCTAAGCAAGTATATTCTTTTTTATCAGTACTGTATATAACAGCACCTGCAATTTCAGACAATAACTGAGGTGTGTCGCCTGAAACCTCTAGGCCTATGCCTCACTAAAGCGCCTTTCTGTGCTTTGCCTTGCCTCCTTCACGCAGATTCGTCATCAGACAACTGTCAGTGTCCTCCCACGGGGCCAAACTGCAAGGACAAGGCAGCTGCCACCATCCAGACCCAGTACAGAAAGTACCAGCAGAAGAAACAGCACCAGAACCAGAGCCAGTGGTGAAAGAGAGGGCCCCCCAGTCATTTGGCACCAGGACTCAAGTGTTAGATTTCTTATACACCAACCTAGTGGCTCTTGGTCCTGCTCCCAGCATGCTGGCTTTTTCTTCCAGCTGATCTTGTAATAATTAGCTTTGAATGAGCTGTTCAGTGAATTAATTCTACAGTTTAAATCATGTTAAACCAACAGCTATAATATCTATAATAGAAAGAAAGAACACATTTTATATTCCCCTTTTGTCTTGAAAAATGGGTGCATTGCTGCGTTCGTGATTTTATTCATAATACAGAATTAATTTTTTTCAAGAATTAATTGTTTTAATTGTTATAAACTTTAAATAGACAGAATATATTTTATTAAGACCAAAGTACCAGTATGTTCTCTGATGTCCAGCATCATGGGTGCTTCTAAACATAAACATTAACATTTAGCACTACTAAACATTTAGCACATTGTTAACTAATGTACAGCAATTCCACGTATCCAGTGTCTCTATATCTGGATATTTCCTACAACGGCTCTTGAAAATTAATACCTATATATTGGTATCAGAATGGAACGTTTTGCTACAACAAACTTTTTCCAAAGCGTATCCTCAATAAAAAAATTAAAATGTGAATTAAAATCAACTTTACAACAGCTTTAAAAATAAAAAATACTGTAGAATACCATACAGAATACTACAAAAAAATTTTTTTTATGTATTGTAATAAACTCTGTTGCATACTAGTATGAATTTATTCAAAGCCGGATGAGCCCTTGGGGGTTATCAGCTGTTTCTACCTGTTTCGCTTTGTCTGAACATGTTTGAGCTGCATCACCACATTTATTGCCATTTTCATTTTTTAAATAATTTATCTAAATGCCCGTTATTGTATGAAACAAACACACCTTTATTCCCTTTAGTCAACATCTCATAAAACTAAACTCCTACTGTGAACCTGCGCATGCGCTCTCTCATCTCCTTTGTGTATTGCAGTGGCACTGGAGTTGGGGGTAGACTAACGTGAAATGCCCTGTACTGTACATACTGCACAAGTTATTGACAACATTGTGATTTCTAATTAGTTAACTGGTGTTTACACTGTTTATCATGGGTTGATAGTTATATAGGTGTTTTCTGATTGGCTGGGAGTGCTTTATCTATCTATCTATCTATCTATCTATCTATCTATCTATCTTTCTGTCTGTCTGTCTGTCTGTCCATCTAATTGTTTGTTTATTTATTTATTTACCCACCCCCCCCCATTTTAAATAATGGGAAATAGACTGAAAATTCGGTATGGAACGTGTTTCAGGGACAAATTAGATTCGGATACCGAGGGATTACTGTATTCAGTTTAACTTTGTGTCATTTATTCAATGGTGAGTTTGATCAGTGTAACTTTACTGTCCAACTGGAAAGACCAACATACACAGGAGGTCATCAGGAACTGGATAAAAGTCCTCTGCACGAATCATGATTATTCCCACAGAAAAATGCAAATATTCATAATTGCACATTGATACATATGTATGAACACACAAGCAGTCACACACACAACTGACCGCAGGTACAAGAAAAACACCCACATGAACTTTGTACCTGTACAGGATGCATGCTTTCTGTATGTTTGTTTCCTTGTGTTTGCAGTTTTTCCCACAATATACTGTAAGTGTGTGCACATTTTGTACCTCCACAAAAGAGGGGCCGCTGTTTTCAACTGAGGCTATGTAGCGGTGAAGAGGAAAGGGGCTTTCACATCAGTTGAATGCCTTCAGTTTCAACTTAAATAAAGACACTAACAATTCCCCTGGGCTCAGGTCTTAACTTTAAAGTTCAGTTTGTGGTGCTTCAGAGGGCAGTGAAAGACAATGAAATAATGGCAAAGCTCATGTTTACATCCATAGAACATTTTTCAAATGACGCATTAACTTTATATTAGGTGCTGAAATGTTAAATTTTCTTATCAAGCTACCTGCCAGGTACATCACAGAATCGGCAATGTGTGAGCATGGAGGGGAATGTATCCCTCAAACTTCATATTACAACCAACTGCTGTGATAGGAAGTCTCATCTGGAACCCAAGACAACGTGTTGTCAGCGTCCACACAGTGAATTACAAGAGGGACAAAACACCCCGTTCATACAAAGATAGCTTTATTGCACAAGGTGTTGGAATACTCTTTTTTCTTTTTGTTTGGTTTTATAGAAAAAGAATGTATAGTTAAACACAAGCAATTGCAAACAGAAGCAACTTTTTCAATAAAAGTTAAGGAATCCCTTCTGTATTTTTTCTTTTACAGTTTTTGTTGTTTGTTTTTTCTTTTTTAACCAGCAAAATATTCAGTGCATGCAATGCCTTTTTTATTCAAGAAAAACAAAAAATAAATGTAAATAAAAGATCTTAAAAAAAACAGTCAATAACATAAAATCAAATGAAATGCAACAAAATTATCAAAAGAAGATAAACATAAAAGTCAGACATTATTTTCTATTCTGGGTTGCTCTACCGCATTCAGAAATTATTGTGTAAGTTATTTTTGTTTTTTTTTTTTCTTTTTCATACCCCATATTTTTAGTTACATGAAATCTTAAGCTGTGCCCTGGTTTATTCTGGAGATGACGAAAATAGTTATTATTTATACAAAACCATTTCGTATGTACACGAGTTTGTTGGCTATAAATAATGTTGAGAGGGGAAGAGGTGGAGAGAAGCAGGGTCTAATTGTAGGAAAGAAAACGGGCAGAGTGATGTGGGTCGGTAAAGGGGATTTTTTCCTGACTCCGTCCAGTTTCCACACAGTTCTTTTGTGCAACTGGTTGGAGGCAGGACGTCCCTGATTTCAATTCGCTAAACTGGCCTGATCCTTAGCCCAACACTACTGCCTCGCCATTAACCAGGAATAAATAAAGTCAACATGAATAAATTATAATAAGAACGAAAAAAACCATATCTACAAAAAATTCAAAACAAAACACATCGATCTGCCTGCTAAATGCAGGACGAGAAGTAGTGTTTAATATTTAAGCTCTTTATTATAATTGAAGCAACATATAAGGGTCTATCATTTAAATGTTTATTACTGCACCCATCACACTTTTCATGAACTCATTTTGGTGTTGAATAATTGATGATTTTTATTCAAGAATATATTTTAAGAAAATATGCCCCAAATTTTCTATTCAGAGCGATGTTTCTGCATACTAGAAATATTTGGGCTGGTCTGGGTATGTGCAGAAACCGTGCGCTGTGGATGATGACATAGAGTTTTATTTCTGCCGGGTTGTCTGTGGATTGTATCTGCTGGAGTTTACATGTTGTGATCACGGAGAGGAACTCTTGGTAAAGTGAGGATATTATATATATATATTAGATCCAGAGTCTGGTGGATGTGCTGCATGGCTGTATCTGGGCTGCGCAAACCGATGGTGCTGTGTGCAAGCAGCTATGATCGGTCCCTGAAGTCTTTATTCCCCCCATTCACAGCGAACCCTCCTGGCCCTGCCCATGGCTGGTGGGATCGCAGTAACTAAGGGGTTTGCTGCCCACCTGAGCGATGACTATTCTGATGCTTCCTCCCCAGCATAATAATTCTCCTAGCTTTCCTCACTTTCATCTCATCTCAACACTAAGCTGGACAAACATGCACTGTGACTCTTCTTTACCTTTGGACCAGAATGGTCCAGGATGGTTCTAGACCTGGTCTAGTCTGGGACTCTAGGGATACATGGGTTCCTATTTAAGTAGCTGGTCAGTATGGGCATCAAAAGATAAATGACACAGGGCTAAAGCACTAAAATTTGAAACAACACACTTTTAGAAACCAATTTAAACAACAGGTCATTAGATCCACAATTGATGCCCCCAGAATCAACAAGGTTCATTTCAGTCTGATCAGCTAGATATCATCACAATTTTATCTCCAGTCATATTTTGGTTTAAAAAAATGACTCAAAAACTGCTAATGTTTGTATCATTTCCAACTTGTAGATAAATGAGTAAACTATTACATTTTATTTTGCATTTATCGTTGTGTTTAATTTTATGAACATGGAAGATAGTTAATCCCCACATGACAGACTAATAACTGTAGGTCCACAGCACCTCACACAACCAAAATGCTGACCATAATTCTCTGCTGTCACCCTGACAGCAGGATCCCAGTTAACCGCAGGTCCAGACGAGCCCAGTTCCCATTCAATTCTCTCACTATCATTCTCTCTCTCGTCCGCTCACTCTCCTCCTGTCACTCTTTTGCTACCCGCCTATTGACTTACTCTCTTCCTCACTGTTCTACACTTCTTTACAACTCTTCACACTAAACGATTGTCTCGTAAATATTTTTAATTAACACAGCTTTACATCTCACATTTATTTAATCCACCATTTATATATTTCTCTATATATTTAGATAGAAATATATATATATCTTTTTTAGGTTTCACATATTATAATATATATATATATTTGTATTGCAGGAGCCCTGATGAGAAATTCTCAATTGAAATCCTTACGGTACTTTTTCTTTCTTCAATGCAACGACAATAGGCTTTGGGTATTCAGTAAGAGGGAAAATAAGGATATAAGAAAGAAAAAAGTGTTTCTCTCATAAGACAAACAAAATCGAAAACACCAACATCTTTCGTTCTGAATGGATGTCATCATCTACTATGTACCCCCCTCCCACCCCCACCCAAGACATGAAAAATTGGCATTTTTAATACTTTCCTTTAGAAGAGTGCATTGTAAGAAACTGGGAAAACTGGCCAAAAACAGACTCAAATAATATGAAAGTTTCCAGAAAACATGGACCTAAAAGAAGGCGAAGAAATGCAAAAAGGCTGCTCTGCTGCTGCAGATCTCTGTCCTCCGTCCCTCTGTGTCCAGCCACCTCTCCGTCAGTCCTTCTGTACATGAGAGGCTACGATCACAGTGAGACTTCAGAGGGCGGTACTGAAGGGGGAGCTGGGGATGGATGGACGTGCAGAGAGTGATGATAAAGCACAAATGTTGTATCCTCATCATTCCCCACACCCAGTAATGACAAAATGCATGGTCACAGACACATTGGCGGTGGGGAAAAAAACCGAAACGAATAGAAAAGCACGTCAATCGTGCAACAGACAATGCAGCTCTGGTGGCCATTTTATGCTCCGTTGCGATTCCATTCCGCAAATTCTCAAGGAAGGAAAGGGGGCCAAAGTTAATGCAAAACTCCTGATATAGAATTCTGCCAAAAAGTAAGCCATAATTTCATCTGTAAGGGTCCTCCGGCGTGTGTTGATCACATGTATACATATATATTTACACATATACATACACTCACACACGTATGCTTGCAACAGTTCTTAGGTTCCGTTCACCCCCTTTAGTGCACATGAGTTTATATTTTAAAAAAGAAAAACCTTCAGAAAAACAGTTCCAATTTGTCCTCCGTGAAGATAATTCCATACATTTAATGTTTTATGCTTGTTAAAAAAAGTCAGCAATACTTGTATTATGTGTCATCGTTTGCATGGTGAAAGAAATCTCACAGATTCAAAAGGGCGACTGAGGCCAGAAGCATTGAATTGTTTGTAAAATGCGTACGCCTGGGAGAAAAAGGGAAAGTAGGAGATTGGAGGGGGGGCAGGGACACCAAGGATCTTCATGTAGAAGCATTTCCCGCAGTGACGCGTCTCTTTTATCTGGACAGTTTACTGCAGTAGACATAGAGAAACACTTCTGGCAGTATTTAGGCCAGAATGCATGAAAAATGTTCACCTCGTACGCTGTATTTTACCTAACTTTGGAACTTTAAAAAAACACAAGCACATGTGAAAAGGGTTTTGTGCATAAGTTTCAAGCTGTCCTCTGTGAAAATGAGAAGCAGAGACAGCACAGGAGAGAAAGTTTGAGAGAGTCGTCAGCAGTAGGAGAATATAAAGATTCAAGAATCTGTGACAGCGGCAATAATCCTGGGCTTAGCATATCTCCGGGAAAAAAGGGTAGAAAATGGAGAAAAAAGAGGGAGAGACACATAGAGTAAAGGGAGCACCTGTGCTGTATAAACCCGACCACGGTACCAGTCAAGTCTTCAACTGCTCCTGTACTGACTATACTGAGAACAGCAAAAGCCCAGTCTGAGTTGAGGCCCAAAGTACATGCATGACCCCCTACCGCCCTCTCCTCAACACCATTTGCTTACACCAGTGTGTAAGACTTGGAATATGCCCCAGCTCCTTGCTTCTGCAGTCTGCCCAGTCCAGACGAACTGCTCTCCAGCAGGGAGTCTCTGGAACCAGCCATTTTGGTGGCAGAAGTGGGATTACTACCAGAGCCTGTGTTAGCCGTCGCAGGGGCGGTGGTAGCAGTGGTACCCTGGGACGAGGGGCCAGGCATGGTCAGAGTCCTCTGGGGCAGTGTGGCAGTGCCCGAACTGCCCCCTAATCCTCCTACGGCCCCACCTGTGCTCAGACCGCTAAGTGCAGCATGACCCAGCGTGAGGGCCTGCTGCTTGCCGGGGTCCAAAGTCATGTGGCGTGCTTGCGTGTGGTAGGCTCTGGCAGCCAAGCTTCGAATGGATGCCTCGCGGGGGGGCACCACAGGACAGGGGTCATGCAGCTCTGGCTGCTTGCGGAAGAAAGGATCCGTCTTCATGTAGAGGGGAAGATTACAGTAGTCACCTGTTGGGCAAACAATATACATAGAAGTTATAAAATGGGTCAGACGAAACAACCTCATTGACCTTTAGGTATTGGGAAAGTAAACTTTTCTTTTTCACTTCTGAATATTTGTAATATCTGATTTTTAAAACAAATAAATTGCAGATGCAGCTTCCATGGTTTACCAGCTGTCATTGTAAATGTGGGTATGTCATGGGAGGAAGCCTGAATAATTCAACAAAAACAGCTTTGCTTCTGATTCAAAGCTAACACCGCATTATTATTGCTTTCAATATCAGCTATGGGATCAGATTCAGCAGCCATTGAGCAATGCTGTAAAAAACCAGACAAACTAGACTATTCACGGCACCACTGCAGGGAGCAGACCAGGGCAGTGCTCACTCTTGTTGGCACGATGGGGGATGGGCACGGCCACATTTTTGCCACGGTCGTAGTCCTGGGGCTTTGGCGGGGAGGCAGTGAAGCGGCAGATCCCCGGCTCGGAGGGCGTGCTCATGGAGGTCATGCTGTCGGCGTTGTCATTGGTGCCAGTTGTCATCTGGTCGGAGGAGCTGTCTGAGATGAAGCATTCTGTGATCTCAAACTTGGCATGCTGCAGGTGCTCCTCCAGCTTGGCGTGCTCGTACGCACGGGCCAGCTCCTCGTAGGTAGAAGAGGCACTCTCTGTTGACACCATACTGTTGCGCCCCTTGTCTGAGAAAGCAAAGAGAAATGCTTAGCAACCATAGCATTTATATGCAACGGCTGTTCAGAATTCTGCTTTAAATCTTCAGGTATGGATGCTGCTGCAATAAAGATTAGCAGTCTGACTGAAGACAGAACGGAATTCAGGGCAACTATCCATAGACTCGCCATGATTCGGTACATAATCTAGATACATATTAACATGTATATGTTTACACGAATTTTGTAATCATTTTCACAAATGAGGTTGTGCAGCGAGAGCATGCATGTAAGACAATGCGAATGTGTTGTTACTGAGCGATAAAAAAAGAAAAAGGGATATGAGACAGCGATCATGAGTGCGTGTGGAGAGCATGTATGCGTGGAAGAAAGTCTGTGTTGGAGTGTGCGCGTAAAAGTGTGCGAGACAACATGTCTATGAGTGCGTGTATCTGCCAGCTGGTCGCACCCGTGTCTTGTGACAGGCTGGCACTGTAGCTGTCACTCTCGGTCACAGTGATGCCATGCTGGGAGCCCACAGTGCGCCAGTCAGAGGTGAGAGTCCGGGCAGGTGTTGATGCTTGACACTTGGTCAGTGTCCACTGACTGGAGTAGCGGTTCCGTGTGCTGTGGGCTGACTTCACACTCTTTCTGGACACAGGATCTTAGGAGGAAAGAAGGTAAATGCAAAAGTGCACCCGTTGAATTCTGCCTTCAAGTTACCTGCAGATACTAACAAGTTGATTGTTGTAACATCCATTAAAGACAAAGAGG
This sequence comes from Arapaima gigas, assembly GCA_900497675.1. Lineage (NCBI taxonomy): Eukaryota > Metazoa > Chordata > Actinopteri > Osteoglossiformes > Osteoglossidae > Arapaima > Arapaima gigas. The sequence goes on from UFQX01000032.1 coordinate 174,168, forward strand.
TCGTTTTGGTTTGTATCTATATTTCATACTTAGATTTGTCCAACTGAGCTGCCATTTCTACAGAAGTCCTTATGTGTTCCTGGTTGTGAAACGTACTTGTTCCTGGTCGAATGTCTGACATGTCAATCAAGGGGCCGGTGTTCTGGATGAGGGCTGGGTGATGCACAGACACTCCTGTGCAAAAACTCTGTGGATTCACTGACTGGCTGAATTCTGTGTCTGTCACAGGAATAGTGGCCTTGTCTTCACCTGCCAGAGGTAAATTTTGTAGTTATTTCACCTTAAAGCAATCCCACATTTGAAAAGATACCTGCCAGCTGAAGCAGACAAGCATCCATTCTTAGCTAAATGTTATAGCCATACCCACAGTCTCACTATTTATCCTTCCCCACCTCTGACACACCACGTTTTCCCCTGCCTTTTTATTCCTTTCTGCCGTTATCGACCTTCCCTCCCCTCCCCTCCCCTTCTAACTCCCTTCCTTTTCCTTTCCTTCCCTTCCATTCCTTGCACATCCCTTCCAACAACACACTTACCAAGTTGTTTGATACCCTCTTTGTCTTCAATAAGCAACTGGACGCGTGGGATGTCAATGTGGAGTCGAGGCCCCTGTGGGGGCCCCTTCACCGGGGTGTCGAAGCTGCGATTGTTCTTACTGCTCCAGGACACAAAGAAGACAAGCACCAGAGTATTTCCACTGCCTTCACCACTCTGCTTGGCAGAACACTCTGCAATCTGCTGAATGTTGTGTAGGTCTTGCAGAAGTCAGAAAAGAATCTCACTGCTTTCATTAATAGCAGTTATAGTTTTGTCAGTTGTAACTCCTTGGTTACTCAGACTATTGGAGTCAACACAGCTTTTGTCATGTCAGTGTTAATCTACAAATGCTTTCACAGCTTTACCCCCTCAGCAGGACAGCAGTTACCAAGACATGGCCAGAAAAGATGATACTACACTTTTGCTCTTTGTCGCACAGAACCTGCATAAGATTTACTTACTTCTGCTGGAACTTAAATGTCAAAAAAGCAATGAAAGGTTGAAACAAAAGAGAAAAAAATCCATAACACATAAAAAATATAAAAAATGTGAGAACACAGTTTTTGCTCCTGGCAAACTGTCCTATTAATGCTTTTTGGCTAGGCAAGTATGTTGAAGTAGTGCCACTAAACACGGTGATCTGCTCCGTCAAACCAGAGGCCTTACCTGATGAGCATCTCAGCCAGGCTCTTGGCATCTGCAGACATCGGGATGGAGACATAATGAGATCAAGGCACACAGCAGGGCAACCAAAATAATTGCACATGAACCAGATTTATACAAAGCTATAATGCTGGGGTACCCTGTGTCCTGTAAATCCCTGCTTATCACTCTACAGTATTGTTTATCACTACCAAATTCTCTGTGCCTGCCTTTGTACATGAAAGTGACATAAAAGTTTATTAAAGAGTCTTCATAAGTGTCTAACTTTCTTTTTCCTCATTAAATCATTTGCTGGACCTGCTGTCCTTCTTCCTTCTCCTCCTCCCATCCCACGCTCTCACCTCGCAGCCTCTTTAGCCTTTTCTCTTTGCGTTTCTTGCGGATGATGAAAAGGAGGGCGAGCCCAAGGGTCACCAGGATGACAGGACAGGCAATGGTAAAGAGCTTCTTCACGTCGTCACCCTCTCCTTGCGCCGACTTGATGGGTGGGATGGTGCCTGAGGTGGGACGCCGAGGTGGAAAGTGGGCGGAAGTGATGTTTCCGTTCTCTTTGGAAACCGGACAGTTTGAGTACAACTACGGTTTTCTGGCTGCCTGGCTAATGTTTGCTCGACAATGCAATGTTGTCAAGAGCTTCTCATTCAGAGACACTGCTTTGAAGAACAGCTCAGCAAACTGACCACAGTGTGTTCCATATAATAAACAGTGAACAACTACGATTTCACTAAGTGTGCAGATGATCAACAGTGCATCTGTTCGTCCCCTGTCCCACTCAGTGCTCGTGCGTCATGTCCTCCAAGGAGTACTACTCACTTCCATCATAGTCCAGGGTTGCAAACTGGGAGCTCTGGTTCCCACAGCCAGCGCTGTTGCAAGCCTTCATCTTCAGCTCATACCAGGTGGCCTCACGCAGCTCGGCCAAGAAGACGTCGGCCGAGGCATTGGTGCGCAGGCTCTGCCAAGCCCAGGTGCCCTTGGGCCGGAACTCGAGTAAAACGGCTGTGATGGGGCAGCCACCGCTGGTCCAGCCTTGCAGGTTGAGGCGTGCATGGGTGGAGTTGATGTGCGTGAATAGTGGCTGGTCCTTGTTGAACTGGGGCTCTGTGGAAAGAAATAGGGATGTGTAAACCACAGCCTTGCAGATTGTTTTTTTGGAATATTGACCCAGCTCAGCTTTTGTACCTTGAGATATGTGTTCCTGGCACTGGGACGGTGTAGGGGCTAGTATTCACTATGAGACCACAGCTGCTAAGTAAATAAATCCAAGTGAATGACTCTTTACTATCATTGTGTCGGGATGAGTCAGTGTATATCTGGGTATCCATCTATTTCCCTCTTGCATCCGTGTCTCTGCATAAATCAGACCGTCTATCTAAGCATCATTCTATTTTCGTACAGTGTCAGTGTGTCTGCATGAGTCAGAATTGCTGTCATGGTCTCAGCGTGTGTTTCTGCGTGACTCAGTGTCTGTGATCGACAGGCACAATTCCTGTAGCGTATCTAGCGGCCGTGTCGGCAGCAATAGTGCGCTATCACGGCACGCCTCTCTCACCCCGGCCGTGTGTTTTGGCTTCGATGATCTCACTGATACGGCCGGCCCCCACACTGTTCTTTGCCGCCAGCTTGACCTTATACCAGGTGCCGCAGCGCAAGTTGTCCAGTTTGAAAGACCGTTCGCTAGAGCTGATGAAGACGTCCCTCCACTCCTCCGTGTTGTCCACCGAATACTGCAGGACAAAGCCTAGGCGGGGGGATAGAAAATGGGAAGGAATGTACCATGGTTCCTGTAGCTAAAGTGCAAAAGCCTTTAGATCCAGGAGACATGAAGAAACAGATTGTGAAGACCACCTGTGTGAATAAGCATTATAAAAACTAGACCTTCAAAATGACAGCTAAAAACACAAACTCATATATCCAAAGCTGCTCCTTAAAACTACAATCTGTTGCTCAAAGAGCCACGTACCCACATAGCCCAAGCTATGCCAAAATATCAGGCATCAGGGCCACCTACAGGCCTTTCAGACACATGAAGATTGAACCATACATGGGATATGCAGCATGGTGGCATATTAGATACTCTCGATGCCTCACAGCACCCGGATGTTGGCTTTATATCCAGGGTCTGATCCCCACTTAGAATATACTGAGTTTGCATGTTCTCCACATGTTAATGTGGGTTTCTTTCCAAAGTTCCCTGTAGAAGAGGCAACAATAGGCACTTTTGTACCTCCCCTTAGTGTAAAAACCATATCAATCCATTCTGATTCACTGTTATATACCTGACCCCCACTGTATACAAGAGAAGCAAAGGGCTGACAACACAGAGCCCAATGCAGACTGTAAGAAACAATGGTGACTCAAAGTAAAAACAAAATAAAACTAAACCCTAAACACTGAAGTTTTTCTTTCCAATATAAGGGGAGACAAGCAATAGGAATCTTCAGACACCGAAACATTTTACATCTTTAGCGGCAAAAAGAAATACATATACTAACCATATTCCACATATTATAATGCGTATGAATGGAATTTGATGAAAACCCACCTGCAAGTGCTTTGAACGTTGTTTGTAAGGGAACAACACTGTAATATAGCTGAAACAGTTCTGGAAGTTACTGCAAGGGGGCGATAATGCACTATACATGTCACAGATGTACCGAGTGCGGCGGGAGAACTAATACAGTCATCCAGGAGGAAAAAAATTACTTTTTATACCGTCTGCCTCTGCTCCTGTCAGAAACAAGCTGAGTGGACACTTATGTAAATAGGAACAAAATATAAAGCCGTCACTCCTTATTGGGAACTATTTAACACGCATCCCAAGAAAGGCCGACAGAGAAGTAACGCAGTGCACGTTGCAAGGAGAAGTGACTTGCAGTCTGGCACCTTTTGCCAATATCACGGTTTTGCCTAATGACGGTTTATGATGACTTCATGACATCAGAAACAGATGAGCAAAGAAGTAGCCTGACAAAAATGAGAAAAACATTGTGACACTGGAGCTCTGGGAAAAGCAAGCAAACACGACTTGAAAACGTGAGACTGACATGTATGGGCAGCCAGGCAAACTGACAGACGTACAGATAAAGACACTGGTCATGGACACACAGGGTGAAACATAGACGGATGAGTAAATAACATATACAAAGTAGCTGCTAACCGTCAAACAGTAGAAGTTTCTTCAAGGCCCATAACAAGTACATTTTTTTCATTTAGCAAATTTTTAAATGTTATGGATATACACTGAGCTACATACTATGATCCACCCATTTATATAGCTGGTCATTTTTACTGGAGCAAATTAGGGTAGTACAGTCAGAGGTGAGATGTGGACATGGGTCCTTCAAATTATAAAGCTGCGGCTTGAGCTGCTGTACCAGATTATATGTGGACATAAACAGATCCACAACTGTAATAGTTCATGAACAGACAAACATACAGACTGCTCCCTGATCACCACAGACTTACAGTCTCCACACTGGTAGGGGTTGAGGACCTACACCAGCAACTAGTAGACAGTTCAGGTCCCATTGTGGGCCTTGCTAATGTGCAAGAGATACAATGTAAATCTTATTTATATATCCAGCTGTACGAATGGGTAACACTGTGACAAGGATAAGTAACTCAACAAGAAGGGCAAGCAAGGAAGAACAAGGAAACCAGAAGCCCACAGGCAAGGCAAGGAGAGCACAGTACCTCGGATGGAGCTCCCCCCGTTGTCTCCAGGCACCCAGGCCAGGGTGATGGAAGAGATAGAGGTGGTGGAGACGGTGAGGCGGGGCTGGTCAGGTGGCACTGCATTGTGGAACAGATTTGCCACAGTTATACACCTTCACCCCCCCCCCCCCATATAACGGCCACAGTGGCAGAAGCTGAGTTACTCCCCTCTACATGTTGCACATTTGAGAGACACTCCGACCAAGGCCGTGACAGGACATTTTAGACATTTAGACATTTTCACTGTGTACTCAAAAAACTGACCTTTAAAACTGAAATTCTGCTGGATAAATACTGCTAAAATAAGAGGCGTGTATAATTTTCATTTTTACTTTTCAGTTTTTTTTCATGGTTCATGATACGTAATTATATAAAAGTACAATGTAAACAACAAAGGGTGTTACACTAATAGTGTTACACAAAGCGTGTCAGTGCATACATGATGGGAGGTTTTTTTGTCAGTTGAGTGCTCTGTTTGGGGTTACTTCTCACCTTGAACCAGCAAGTTGACAATGATGGTGTCAAAGCCAAGGGTGTTGGTGGCTGTGCAGGTGTAGTACCCAGAATCCTCAGCTTTCACCGAGCGCAGCACCAGGGTGCCGTTAGCCAGGATGAGCCGGTGTCCGTCCAGCGTCACGGGGATGGCTGAGTCCTCGCTGGGACAGGAACGCAGAGGGCAGAGAGCAAGTCAGGGGGACGTTTCTCATGTCACAATGGATGAATAAGGCAGAGGAACAAGAGGAATGGAGGTCAAAGAAGAGACAGATGAGGTCAAAGAGCACAATTCAGGGAACACTGGACAAAAAAGAGATGAGTGAGGAGGCCAGATCTGCAACTGCATCAACTAATATGACTTTTTTGAGGCACTTTTGTATTATACTGTATTATGTTGGTTTGTATCGACTAGTCCATATATAATATTCTATTATAGTGTACTGTATTGCACTGACCAGTGATTTGATAAAGATCAGCATCACTGAGCCCTGCTTCCTAAAAATCCACAGTTCAACAAACAGATGGACACTGAGAAAAAAAAAGCAGCAAATAAAATGACTAAAGGAGGGATGAGTTCTTGAGGCTTTATTCATTCCAAATTACTCTACTAGTACTATTCACTTCAATAAAAGATGGAAAGATTTATCTGTGTGGTCAATAAGTACCAATACAGTTTAGCGCAATGGGCCAAAGTGCAACACGAGTGAGAATGTTTGCTAGAATCTGTGAGTTCTCCAGAAGGATGGACAGTGAAGAAGGAGGAGAAAGGGGCAGGAGGAGAGCAGTGGCTCACTCAGACCTGTCTTTGGTCCACTTGATAGTGGGAGTAGGCTCCCCCACGGAGCTGCAGGGTAGACGCACCTCCTTCATCCAGGGGGTGGTCACTGTGCCCCCGAATGACAGGATCTTGGCTGGCGCTGGGTGGAGACAGACAGGGGAACAACCCGTTACATCTGTGTCTTTTAGGACAGCGTACAGTGATGATCATTCCATAGGACGAGTCATAATATCTCGGTACAGTCGCTCAAGTTCAGAGGTGCTGCCTTCAGCAGGCCAAGAGATGCAAGGATTGTTAAAAAAAATAGATTCAAGCCCTAGATAGACAAGGAAGCACCGATCCTCCCACCAAGACAGAAAAAAGCATATCATATTGTAAGCTGAGACATAGGAAACACTTGGAGATGGAGAGGGTGAGCGGTGTCAGCTAATGGCTGTGGAGTCCACATTGTCATTCTAATGAAGCCTTGGAGTGGCGAGGAGTTGCAACACACAGATACACATACAGACACACACACAGGCAGGCTGCACCGCCCCACCCACCCACCTCTTTCTGTGTCACACACAAACACACTTGACATCTTAATGTCTGCCCTCTTGTGTTTGCTGAATACCGTATTGAGTGGGGCAGTCCAGAGGACGGTCTTTTACAGCTTGTTATTAGCCAGGNCACCCACCACCTACCTCTTTCTGTGTCACACACAAACACACTTGACATCTTAATGTCTGCCCTCTTGTGTTTGCTGAATACCGTATTGAGTGGGGCAGTCCAGAGGACGGTCTTTTACAGCTTGTTATTAGCCAGGCAAGAGAGCAGGCAGAAAAAGAGTTGGATACACAGGACTTGCCTCCTCTCTCCCTCTCATTCTTTCCCTTGGTATAATCCACTAGCCATCAATTAGCCCCCCCCCCTCACCCCCCGTGTTCTGTGACCCCCCCCCCTCCTCGCCATTGTCTTGTGCATTGGATAAGTCAGTCTTTGTCATGTCCCCCTCCCCTGCCCCCCACACTCTCCCAGGCTAGTTAATTTGGTGGCCGCTGCTCCTCACCACATAATTAATGGCAGTGTTTCCTGCAACAGAGCCAGGTGTCAGTCAGCATTGCACCCGCAACGAGACGGGAATGGAGTGGGAGCGCCGGGACAGGGGAGGAGAACAGAGCAATGTGGGAAAAGGGCAGCGGAGAGGATGTAAAGAAGCGAAAGACACTGTAATGAATGGCGGGTGGCAGCCGGTGAAGGTTCAGTATCTGTGCCACCCTCTGCCCTCCCCCAGTGGAGGACTCACCCTTCCCAGCTGGCTCCACGGTGACCTTCTCGCTGATGTTGCCCCGGCCAGCGGTGGTGACGGCGGCGGCCCATATGAGGTACTGCTGCCCACGGGTCAGGTGTGTGATCCGGTAGAAGAGCAGCTCTGGGTTGGCTTCATACTCACTGGGTGCCTGTGACACACGAGGGCAGTGGGGTCACTCACTACTCACACACACAACTCTAGCCAAACTGTAATTGGATATCAAAAGTGATGATTTATACAGGGACAGTCAATGGTCCCTTCTGGTCTCAGGTCCAAAGTGCTTTGGACCTCATAACAAAGTTTCACTGTAGCTTTGTCTAATTTCAAGAGTGAAGAAATTGCATTTGTGAAATTCTAGGCCTTATACATGAGGAGCCATCCACGAAAGGAAAAACAGCAATACAGGAGAGTAATGGAGTTTAATGTTTATGGACAGTTATAATGTGAACTCTAATGCCATTTGGTTGCCCATTGGAGAAAGATGCTTGATCTAAACAACACCATAAAAACAAAAAAAAATTTAAATACCTGACAGTAAAAAAGCCAGGTATATTCTATAGCATCAGCTAGGTAACAAAATAATAAAAATACAATTACAAATGTTGTCTTTAGCAGCTGACAGCGAGTACATCCCTTTAATCATTCAGCTCATTATGGCTGAGATTAGGATTATCTGATTTTACGCCGGATGAAAAGTGCACAAAGAGAGTGCAATACGAGAGGAGTGGATGAGATATGGACACAAAGAGCCGAGACGCTGCCCTCAGAAGGACTAATCTGCCTAAGAACGGTATTATTGACAATTAAAGGCAGATTAAGAGAAAATGTCTGACACAGAAGTCAGGAGATAAGAACTCAGAAGGAAGGTGGGAGGGGGTAGGGTCTGAGATGGCAGTCTCTTTAGCACCGCCGCACATCAGCTGTCTGAATGTGTTCTCATCACCTCCTGCTGCCCCACGTTCTCTGTTCTGCTCAGTTAACAGGAAAGTGTCACCGTACTGTTGTGCCAGCCAAACACACACACACACACACACACACACACACACACACACATTGTCACTGTCTCCATACTTTGTCCCTCCACTCACTGAAACCCCAGGTTGCCCCAGGCCTCATCACACCTCCACTCATCCGCACTGTCGTCCTGAACGGAGTTCAGGAGACAGGATGCTTGGAGGGCTCCAAAGACATACATACACACTTACCTGACACCTTTATCCAAGGCAATTTATAATGTTAGATTCTTACACTAAACTACTTCCAACGATTCATTATTTATGGACAATTTTTTACAGGTATCAGTTTTGAATAAAAACCTTCTTCGATGGTATCACAGTAGGAGACAGGATTCAAAACCAGGTCCTTCAGTTACAAAGCACTGGCACTAACCATTATGCCACCTGCTGTCGCACAGGAATACACACAGTGCATGTGTCCATTGTTTAGGCAAATGGAAGTGGCTATAGCACTGCTGTGTCTTTCGCACCCAGGACACACAGATGCTCTCTCTCAGAAGGGTTTCTCTATTTTACCCTAACTCTAATCCATTTTTTCACCCCATCCTCTCAGCGCCATTTCACCCCATCAACCAGGTAATGAACTTGCCTCTTTTTCTCTCATCCACCCCTTGAGTTATTACCTCCATCTCCATCCCTCCTTTTCTGAGTGTGGTTTACCCTCATTTGGACTCCCTTGTGCCGCCATTGCTGCCATCCAACCACCCTCTCTAGGGCCCTACATTCTAACCCCATCTCCCACTCCGCCTTGCTTGCCAGGTTGGGGTTGGGAAGGCTGGGGGATGGGGGTTGCAGGTATACTGCAGGGTGGGTGGCGGTGTAACGGATATTAAAATATTCCTCCAGCACGAAGATAGCAGTGATCCGGGGAGCGATAGAGGGAGATAATGAAAAGAGGAACAAAAACGCCCCCCTTTCCGCATGTCGCTCCCCCCACCGCACACGCACGCACACACACACACACACACACACACACACACACACACACACACACACGTGCCGGCTCACGCCCTCCTCCTCCCTCTCTCATTTACATGGTAATCATCCTCCTGCTTGCAGCCACAGAATGGCAGAGAACGGAAGAGCAAGTGATTTGTGAATGAGGGAAAGAGAGGAGAGCGAACTCGAGTGCATGGAGGGGCTGACTGAACACACACACCGTCTTTTAGCAGGATGCCATGGTGTGTGGCGCTGGGATGTGTGTGTTTTAACTCGTTGTCAGTCCAGATGAGTCGGCTATTAGCCGTGTGTCTACTGAGGTGTATACACAAGCGCTCATTGGACCCTTTGGTCATGATTTCATCGAATGTGAGTGTGTGTACATGAGTGTGTGTCTGCGCATGTTTTAGTGTGACAGCCAGTTTCAATCTCAGTGGTGTGATGGGTTAGTGTGCACATCTGCATGTGTGAGGATGAGGTTGTGAACAAGCTGTGTGTGTTCACTGTGTGTATATGTGTGTCTGTGTGGCTCCGTTGCCTCTCCGTGTGTGTGTGTGTTTGTGAGAATGCGTGTGTGAAAATGAGCTCCCGGTGCTGCAGTGTGTACGTGTGAGCTAGCTCTCCTGACTGCATTTGCATATCTGCGTCTCATCACGTTGCCAGGACAACCTCATCTGTTCATCAGGGAGGGCAGGAAACAAGCTGACAGCACACAGATACACTCCAGTTGGCACGTTTGCGCACACGCACGCACACAGACATACACACACATGCATACACCAGGGTGAGACGCAATTAAAAAACAAAGCACAGATAATCAGCAACTCTCTAAAAGACAAATATAGGCAGGCATAAACACAAACAGAAAATGTGAATGCACACCAATAACTCTAATATGTATAGAAGAATATAAAAACAAATTCAACACACACAGACACACACACACACACACACACACACACACACACACACACACACACTCCCACAGTCCCTACAGCTTTTCCACCGTGTGTTTGTCACTTACAGGCTGTCCAGAGCCGGGACTCGAGCAGTAGATGGTGTACTTGCGGATGATACCATTCGGCTTGGTGGGGGGCAGCCAGGACACTACCACACTGCTGGCTGAAGATGGGACGGCCTTGATGCCAGCAGGAGGACCTGGGTCTGAGGAACAAATACACAGGACTTGACCTAAGCTCCACATTAGTATCAATACCATGGCGCACTGTCCCACCCCATATCCCAGCAACCAGACACCCCGTTATTGTGCAATTCGTGGCTTTGGTCTGTTTGAAAGTGTGTCTGCATGCGTTAGTCCAAGTGTATTGTGTGAGTCGGAATGGACCACAAAGCCGCACGCTGCTGAACAACCTTATATTGTGAGAGTATATTGTGTGTGAGCATGAGTGCGCCATTCATTGCGCGTCTTTGTGCACCTGCACATATGGACACATCTGAGTGTGTGTGCACTATAGATATATAAATATATTCAGAACCAGTGTATAATGAAACAGTGTTCGCTGCAAAGACAAGCTGCAAGTGTGAGTACATCTGTGTATGGTTGTATGTGTAAGACCCACTAAGCATGTGTGTGTATCAGGGTCTTAGAGAAGTGTGAGAGTGTTAAAGTGAGCAGGTCATTTGCAGCTTTGCCAGTTTTAGCCCTTAATTTAAGATGCTCAGCAGGGTAAAGCGGGTGGGTAGCTAAAACAGGGGAGGTGGGGTAAGGGGGGGCAGTGACATATGTTGAGACACACATCATGCTCAGCACTTTTTACTGGCAGGGACTTGCTGTGGACACACCCTGGCTAATGTCTGCCTCACTGGTGAAAAGCCTCTAACCATCGGTTGCTAATTTAAAGTTCTGCCCCTTTCTGGAAGTGGAGGAGTGCAGCGGGTACTTGGGGGGGCACTGAGTAAACAGACGGCTTTCAAACTCATGCCTTCATGTCTTGAGAGCGAGAGAGTTATTTGTCATGGTCTGTTAGCCTTGCAGATGGGGGTGTGCCCCCCCCCCTTGAAGTGGGGGGACCGATCATTCCATTCAGGGTTAAACAGGCAGGCCCCGCCCCCATCCACTTTTAGTCCGGCATGGTGAGCGCCTCTCTTTGTTCCCCAACATCATTATGATCATTACAGGGATGATGCTGAGGCCGGGCACGCCAGTCGGTTGGAGACGGGGAGGTGGGAGGTGCCCGAGGGCAGGGAAGGATTTATGGAGAAACACCATCATCATCGTGATTATTCTTTAATCTCGCCACGGGGTAATCCCCCCTGCCACAGGGTCGGCACCTGTCTCCAAACAGGGGGGAAAAGACAGCGTTCATCTATACTTGCCAACAGCTCTCTGAGGCACATGGGAAAACCACAAAGGAGCCTTGGACTGTGGTCACTATTTTTTTGACGGCATTGTGCTCTGAAGTCGCGCAGTCTTATTTTGTTTTACATGGTCTTCCAGTAAACTTCAAATACAGTAAAAAGCTTATTCCACAATGCCCACATTCTCCATCATGTTGGCCTGTCCTTCACCATTGTTCTCACCTCAGTAATATGCAAAGTGTCTATTCCCCACATCGATACACAGGGCTCAGTATATGGACACACACTTTGAATCTCAGGGCCACTGCTGCATAGATATTAGCTGTCACACCCCACCTACTCAATGCAAGCATATGTTTTTGCTGCATCCAGTTATTTTTATACTTCATATGCCTTCAGAAGTATTTTTCCCCGGTAAGTGCCGGAAGCTCAGACGGTGAACACGTGAAATTGAAAGATCCATGAAAAGATCCATCCACGCGGGCGCGCGGTGCACACGGAGCCCAGAGCAGGACAGTGAGGAGGACGAGTACTGGGGTATTTTCAGCAGTTCAGCTCCAATCACTGCTCCATATGCTGCAAAGGGGCCCAAGGGAAGAGAACGGAGCAGAGGGTGAGAGACGTGATCTGGGCGGGCTGGGAGCAGAGCGAATGCTCGGTGCCCCTGGACACGCTGACAACTCACATCATGGCGAGGCTGATGCTGAGCCGGCCCGACACGGAGAAGGAGCGACATCCTGAACAGCTCCATGGAATCTCATTCTCTCGCTTTGTCACGTTTGCTCCTCCCTGTCCCTCAGTCGCCCTGTTTTCACACCCCTGTCGTTTCCTGCCCTCTTCTGTTTGTAAGTCTCACTAAACCTTTAAAACTACTACTGTTGTTTTATGGCTAAACACTTTCCCCCAAAGCATCTCTCTCACTGATACAGCTGGATGTGTCACTAGCATAGTGAAGAAACCCTGCTTAAAGCTCATCGTGGCGTGGGGGCACTGCAGGAATAGATGGGGTCAAACAATGCATGGTCTGTGTGTTTAGATGTGGATTTGATCCCCATTAAATCTGTATGTTTTTTGCATGCTGTCCTTGTAATCGTCTGGGTTTCCTCTGCTCTCGCAATCCAAAGACATGTTTCAGATGGATTAGTGACTCAAAACTGCTCACTGTGTATGTTATATTGCTCTGCTGTATTGATGGTTGAATGACCTGTAGTTACCTGTAGTGCGTGATCTTGGACAAAGATGTCAGACAGTAATTGCTGTATGTTTTTTTGCAGAGAAGTTTCTAATAAATGGTACAACAGAAGGGCTCCTAGAGCGATATGAAGCTACAAAGGATACATTGATGACTACTCTTTTCTACATTTCTTGTTTATCCTGTTATTCTTTGTCCCGCAAAGCTCAGTCACCCAGTTCATTATAGGTTCATGTCTCCTCACCCCTACCTTCCTTGACTGCACCTTCAGGATGCACCTCACTCATCCCGCCTCCACACAGTCCCAGCTGTACCCCCCTCTGTGCACACACACACACACACACACACACACACACACACCCACGCACAGAGCCCCCAGAGCATGCCAGACACGGATCCAGCTGTAATCCAAGCCCGAACGGTGTAAGCACAAAATTAATTCTCTCTAATCCATGAAGAATTAATCCCTCTTCTTGTGTGATGTGCCACTCCCCCAATGGTTCCCTAACCCCCCCAGTGCCCCTCCCTCCAGCCAGAGGGCCCAAGCTTCTTAATTCTCATTAACACTGGTAATGGTGCATCAGTCCACAAATAAGCTTTAATCATGTGTCTGCATGAGAAGCGCACGCTGCCTCCCCTCCCCCACCCCACCCCCCTGCCGCCCTGTCTGCCCTACAGCTGCATACGGTCCTGACTGGTGGGCCTGTCTCACCCATCGTGTTCACTGGCTAGCCCCTGTGTCCCACTGTCCTGGTGGGGCAACAAGAAGAATGTGCAACACCTTGAGCAGCGAGGACTAAGAAGAGCAGAGGATGTAGGAGATGTCAACTAGTGTTATTAGTATAGTCATTACCTAGTTACCATCGTGGTTAGGGATCAATGCTCCGCTGGTAACGGCACTTAGCTGCTAACCGAAGTTGGGTTATATGCCACGTGTCTTGGATTATTTTAGTTGGACATTACACATTAAAAATAAGCACCAGAGTTGCAAAATGAAACCAAAAATATTAGATAATGGAAGCGCGAGGTCACGCCCATTTCTTTGGTGAGGTTTGGTTTGTCAGTGTGTCAGAGTTTGCTGGGTACTCACAGTCCTCTCGGGTCTTGATGTGGAGCACGTTGCTGCGCACCCCGTCCCCAGCCTGTGTGTAGGCCAGCACCTGCACGCTGTAGTTGGTGAACTTCTCCAGGCCCTTCAGCTCCACCTGTTCCCTGGTGGTGGTGATGTTCTGCATCTCACCCCATTCTGTGCCACACGAGGAGCAGGAAGGTAGAGAAGGGGCCGGAGAAAGATGAAGAGAAGGGAAAAGAGGATGGAAGCAGAGATGGGAGAAGGACGTGGCACTGAATTTGGGCAAACATCTCTTCTGTATTTCTACATATTGCTTAATTTAAATTCTCACAGGCAACAGCAGCAATGAACAAAAACACAGGAACAGAAAGTGAGAGAATAAAAGCAGACAGAAGTGTGTAGATGTCCATAGAACTTCACAGACATGAATACAGGAACATTGCTCAACAGTGTTTGACACACTTTCAGACAGAATGTTGTTTAATAAGATCACAGGTCAATGACATGTATTTGGGGGGGCTGAGTTGGTAGTATTTATACCTCATGGTATCACTGATTTTGACCCCTCTACTGGTCCTCCACAACACCCACCTCCATCAGCTAACAGGGACCAGTAGACCACACGGTAGCCCTTGAGCACCCCATTCAGGGTCATCCGCGGAGGTTCTGACCATGTGATGACTGCTTCATCCGAAGTGACTGTAACGGCACGCACGTTTTGGGGGGGCTGGCTGGGCACTGGAAAAAGGAGTAGAAAAAAACATTATAATTAGCTATTCAACACTGTCAGTATTCTGTTCAGTTTCAAAATAAAAATAATAATAATAAGCTGATGCAGTCCATGTGGACTTTTCATGTTCACGTAGGTTTTCTGCCACAGTTTGAAGATGTGTTTCAGATAATTTAGTGACACTAAATTGTTGGTAGTGTATGACTGCGTGGCCACTCTGAGGTGGACCAGGGTCCTGTCCAGGGTGCACCCTCTCTAGTCAAGCGCCCAGGGCTTGTGGGACAGGATCTGGACCACTGTGATCCTGCAAATGGGTATGCGATTAATAGTGAGTGTGTGAATTTTAAAATGCAATTTTTCCAGAAATGTTATTCGTGCAATTTCTCTTTCCTCCCTCTGACAAAGTCCTGCACTAATTATTGTCAACTTACCTTTTTCATTCTCTTCTGCCTCTTTTGTTCTTTAACAAAAAACTGTGGTCTATTAACTCACTGTGATGTTAAAACTGAAAGCAAACATTGTGACCTGGCTTGACATTCTAGTGCCATAGCACATTTTTAATTATTAACCTTTTTTTACTCACAACTTCACCCTAGGTAGCATTTTTACAGCTAACTTTACAACGATTTAACCCCCTGCTTTAATTCAGCACAAGTGCGGGGGACAACGAGGTTACAGCAGATGTTGGGGTTTGAACCAGAACTTCTTAAAGCACCAGGCCGTGATGCTAACCACTCACCCCCTGCTGCTACAGCAGCAGCCCCCCCCCCCCAATGAACAATCACAGAAGGATAATCAAAATATACTGAGGCAAACATCCCTAATGTGGATGTCTTAAAAGTTCACAATAACATGTCACTTTTCCAGGGTTCATACTGTCTAGGTCCACACAACTCATGCCTGTTCCTTGCATGGGGTTGCACCTGACCCCCATACTTCACCTTGCAGGTGGTGGAGCCCACAAGATGGCTCCACATTGGTGTTTCAGGCTAAACTGGACAAGTTATGTGGGTTACCTGGCTGCCAGATGTTTGCCCGTGAACACCCCCCACCCCAGCTGTTGGTCCTAGTAACTCTCATTAGATCCCCTGTCTGGCCCGGGAATGCCTGGAGTTCCTCCAGGAGGAGCTCTAGAGCAATGTGGGGAACAGGAGAGTCTGGTCCCACCTTGTTAGCCTGATCTCATCATGACCCTCCCCAGGAAAAGCTGATACAGAACTGGACTGATCAATTGCTCTTTGCATCAAAAAGCCTGATGAACAGGTATCCCTCATAGTACAAGTCTTGAAATTATTTAGTACCTTTACCAAGTTACCACCAAATATGAAGCTGATTTTTCACATTTACAAAAGACAACAGCCGAGTATTGGGGAATTTTCAAAGTTTGCCCTGTGATGGTAACGTAACCTTTGCCCTGTAACATCTGCAAATTACAAGATTTCACTTTCCAAGCTGAACTCCATGAATGAATTACGCTCTTAAGTAGTAGTAAGTAGTTTTCCATCCAACATTCAATTAAAATTTACTGAGAAAACTTATAACTTGCCCAGCAGCCCCACTTTTTTAGTCCTTGTTTAGGAAAGTGTCGTGTGGGCCAGCAGGGGGCATGGCAGTTAACCAACAGGATGAGATGTGATTCCCACTGTCAGACCTTTGAGAGAAGTACTTAACCTAAACTGCTCCAGTAGAAAGTCCTTCTGTATAAAAAATAACTGTCACTCATAAAATAAATAATAAAAATACAGTTAATCTTATAAATGACAACATCTGTTAAAAATAAACACAATTTTCGAAAACAGTAAATAGACAACAATGGGGTCATGGACGTTCACACACAATGGGTGCAAATAATGGTGTTTTTGCCATCCTTGCTACCCCAGCTTGTGTCGTGACAGATTCACAGCTTGCTGTTTCCTCTCACCCATATCATCACTGTGGTTTATTTTTTGGGCCCTTGATATTTGGACAATTCCACCATGTTGCCTTGCCTGGTTCCGTGGTATTTCATTGTACTGGAGCTGCAGGTAGAGGTTAATTAGGCCCGCTCTCTCTCTCTCTCCTGAGCACCCCCAACAGTGTCTATGTATCTCAGTGTCGGCCACTGTTTTAAATCCCTGGCTCACTGTCCTCGCAGATGATCTCCTAGAACGAGATCCGTCCTCCACCCTGGACGTGCCTCACATATCCGTGCTTTCACCGGTCCGACTTTGGAAGTGGGCAACGAAAATAAAGACGTCTTTCAGCTGGGCCTGAACTGGGATACCCATCTGAGGGAAGTGACAGTAAAAGGATAGAAGGAGGGATGAATGGAGAGGAGACAGGAAGGAAAGGAGACGGATGGCACGCTCGGCTCAGTGGATGTGCAGCTGCGGCACGGAGAGAGAGAAGCAGGGGAGGGAGGGGAGAGAAATGACTGAGCTCACTGAAGAGGCCTTAGGGCCCCCCTCCCACACCTCAAACCATCACCCCCAGATGGCCTTTATACTAACTGCCATTTAGGAAATGACGTTACAGCCCAGGCCACAATCACCACTCATTCATTACTTTTCTGCACCTCCAGCACAGGCGGGGGGGGGGGTGTGGGCACCAAGCAAGAGGCAGTTTGAGAAGGACTGGGGAGATACCGTGGATATGGAATGAGGGAATGAAAGGTGGCTTTCTGGAGCGGCAGCCAGGAGGGGAAGAAGGAGGACGACAGGCAGAGAGGATGGAGCGGCGGACGAGGCGTTAAGCTGCGGGTAATTACACATCCACGAAAGCAACAAAATAAAAGAAGGGGACCCCGTAGACAAGCTAATTGTAATGGTTTCTACTACGCCTGTTATTATCATCATCATTATCGCCATCAATATCGCGGGATTTGCAGCTTGCAGCCGGCACAGACCACAGAAGCCCCACCCTGCCAGGGACGAGGCTCTCTGCACGGCATTGTGGGGGAAATAACAGGGGCACCAGGTGGCAGGGTGTTTACAGAACCAAGGGTGCACAGGGACGAATCCCAACAAAGAGAACCAGTAGTATTGGGCTGGGTTCGAGAAAGCTGTTTATCTTTGGTGTTCTCGTCCATTATAACTGTTTATAAAGCAAACATAAAACATAGAATATCACTTGATGTTGTGATACTCCTGATCGTGAAACAAGCTCTACACTTTATTTGTAACTGATTGTGTATAGGCCTCGCTCACCTGATATGATACCACTCATGTGAGACTTAAGCTGGCTTTGACAGGCGGAGTGTCAAGAGGGACAGCCGTGTCCCTAAGGGCACCAGCGATAAGGCTCGGGCCACACGGATGTAGAATAACTGCAGCAGCACAGGAGGGGCTGTGGTGGCTGGGTGGGTGGGCAGGTGCTGTTGTTTTATGGTCGTAATGGGGCCCTTTGTGCTTCCCTCATCTGACAGTCTAATGAGCGCTCCAATTAAGCAGTGAGGAATGATGGGGAGACGACTTCTGGAACGAGTTCTCTGTATTTCCCTGCGTGTCTTCTCTTCTAAAGCACGTGTATCACTGTGCACACACACGTGTGTGAGTGAGACACCAACCAGTCCGGCCCTGACTGATCAATTAATGGGAGAACAAAACAACACCCTGGCAGTTTGAGGGTCTGGGGAATTTCCTGCTCTCTGTGCCTATTGTAGTCGGCCGGCGCACGCCGTCCCGGGTCAGAGCGGCTGCCAAGATTACACACAAAACGGGAAATAAATCAAGCAGCAACAAGAAGCTCTCTCCTCGGCGTGCACACACAAAACATGGCCCGGGGAGTCGCAGCTCTACTAGAGAGTATATTTCAGGCTGTAGACTCAGGGTTTGTTTCTTGCACTGTCTCTGCGGGTGTTTGTGTGTTTGTGTGTGTGCATAAGAATGTGTGTGATGTTTGTTGTGGAGGAGGGACGGGACTGCACTGCATTACCCCAACACAGGTAACCACATGCAAAAGGTAGTGTAGTGGTTAGGAGTGCTCCTTTTGGACTTGAGGGATCCTGGATAAGGTCTCAGCTCCTGCTGTAGTACCCTTGAGGAGGTACTTAATACAAGGATAGTTACATATCTGGGTACACTGGTGGAAGCAGCTGGCCTTTGAAATTTGATTGGAGAACACTATTGGGCAAATCCAAAATGATGTTTGGATGGACTGGTGTTTCCTTTAGGGTGGGGTTTCCAAGCCTAACATCCAGTGATTTCAGGCTCTGAACTGTTGCGACTCTGACCAAGATAAGCAGTAAAGGATAATGGCTCTATACTTCTCCTTTCCGTTCTCCAGGAAGTCTTTGGTCATTCCTCGCTTAATTCCCCCATGCTACTTTCTCCCACAATTTCCCTTTCTGTCACCCCAGCTGTAATGCCATACCATCCTCAAGCGTAGTGGCATTGATCTCCGAGCTGGAGGGTCCTGTGCCGGCCCTGTTGAAGGCCTGCACCACGACGCCGTATTGGGCAAACTTCTTCAGGTTGTCCAGTGTGTAGACCTCGCTGTCACCCGTGGCCTTCATCTCCACAATGCTGTACTGGCCGTTGCTGCCAGGGCCGTTCTCCCGGTAGCCGATCTGGTACCCACGAATCACCCCATTTTGTAGCTCTTTCTTGGGGGCCTAAAAGCAGAATGAGAGAAGGGATGATGCAGAGGGGTTCCTGAAGGCACTGAAGAAGGGAGAGTTCTGTTTTCCTGCCATTAACTACTTTACAGATCTTTCCATATGTATTGACACTGGTGTAATACTGAAGTATGTTGGCACCTCATGAAGACAAATGGTAACATAAATCTATTATTCAATTTCCTTGTACTTCCATAGCCATTTTTACCAAGAAGTAATAATCAATAAGAACTTGACTATATAGATGTCCCTTGATTTATTCATGGTTTGCATTCTCTAAAAATCTCAGATATAGCTATAATAAATACATTATTGGCTTTTAAACTTCAAGCTACATTATTTAACTATTAAAAATTGAAATAATAAAGATTTTTAAAAAAATTTTCCACAAACTCCTATTCAGCGCCAATTGTTGACCAATTCATTTGGTAAACGTGCAACATCTCTCATCTGGTTACTGCTTAGTAGATACAAGCTGTAAACACTGAAACTAAATTAATTTAAGGTGACTATTCTGTCTAATACTGCATAATGACCTGGCATTCTGTCTGTGGTGTACCCTGCCTACCCTCGCACCCTATTCTTATGGGTTTGCTTTGCACTGTTGCAACCCTGTCTTATGATAAGTGTTTATTGTTGGAGAGTGAGGTTAAGTGTTCTGATTTGGGGTGCTTAACTGACACCTATTGGCTGTGTGGCAAAATGCTGATGGTTTTTGCTGCACAACAAACAAAATTTTACAAAATTGATGGGCGAAGAAAATGCAGTGAAATATGAATACATGTAACTGAAAACACCTATATCTTCGAAAACTTGTAACTCTGACAGAGGATTCAGCATAAAGTTAGTGTGAAGCCCACCTTCCAGGTGACCCGAATGCTCTGTGAAGTCATTGGCTGCAAGGTCACGTCCATGGGGGGGCCGTCAGGCTCTGCAGGGAGGATGGTTGGCAGATTTAGAGATGAACACCTTGTCTTTCACTGCTAGTCATCTTTGCCAACATGTATCTCCTGTGTATCAGCTCACAGTAACATCGGGTGATACACACATCTTGGCTCAAGCTCCAGTGGTAGCACACCTCTCACACTTACGTAAAACAACAAGAGTTATTTTTTTTCCAGAAGCTCCATAATCTGCTCATATTTTCTTCTGCACCTTCAGTATGCAGTTTCCTTTGCTGTTTTATATTTTTTTGATCTGTAGCCTTTACATCAAGTACATCTGTTTTGCCTTATATAGAGGCCTGCAACATCATGCTGTGCCACGTGTGGCCCTGAGCACCTACGTGCTTCCTCCGTGCTGATGGTGAGCTCCTTGCTGGGCTGGCTGCGACCAATCTTGTTGTAGGAATACATGCGGATGCTGTACACGGAGGCTGGGTGCAACTCCACGATGTTGGCCTGGTGGTTGGTGGGCGAGATCTTGCGTGTGGCATGTTTCAAGTCCCATGTGTCTGAAGTAATAGCGAGGAGGATGGATTTCAGAGTTTTTTTTTTCATTTTGAAATAATCTGCCATCAAATATGATGCTCAAAGAATGTAATTTAAGTCCTTTGCACTGCTTTCAAAATACTTTTTGACCTCAACATAAATCCTTTTTCCTTCACACAGTTTATCCTGTACTTAATTTTCCTCAGACATGTACAATGCTGTCTGTAAAACAAAGGAGTACTAAGGTCATACATGAGATCACATGATCTCATCAGGCATGTTTTTATGAATATATCAGACGTAATATATACACATCTGCCTGATTCATTCAGTCTCCTGTACCTGAGGTTTGGGAAGAGTCTGACATACGCCTATTACCTATATACTGGAAAAAAGTTTAATTTTCAGCCAAAACGTTGTTCAACTCTTCTGGATCAATGGACAAAAATAGTCTTTTGAACAATACTTAGCATAATGTGGCAGTTTTCAAACTAAAACCCTTCCATTATGAGGCAACCCCAAAAAGTCATCTGGGGTTGTGACTGGCTACATGAGGGACAATGCCCATGAAGATGGGATTCAGGGATGGGGAAGGTGCACGACATACCAGACTTGTTCTTGTATTCGATGTCAAAGCTGGTGATCATGCTGTTCCCATCAAACCTCTGGGTCCAGCGCAGGTTCATGCTCCTGTCTTTTACCTCCCGAACCTCCAGCTCAGGGGGGTCGGGGGGCTCTGAGGAGAGGTAAAGGGCATAAAGTTAATGCTTGCAATGTCGTTACAAAGTTTTCCCTTAATAATTGCTTACAATATCTAATTTGCATAATTAATCTTGTGCTACATTGCATTTTGTGCATGAATTAAAAATGCATTATCATCACTTTTAATATGTTCACAGTGGTAAGTGGTTTGCGAGTCTTTAAACTTGGACTCTGACAGTCTAGAACTGTTTAATCAATATCTATGATCTAAATATATATTATGTAAAATCTCCTTGATCTTAGTCAGTTTTCCTCCTGCGTGTGTCTTTGGGAAAGTCAACTTTTGAATTCTGTGCCGTAAAGGAGAGGCCCAAATGTCAGGATGGCTGGATTTCAAACCTTGTACAGTGAGCTGGATGAGGCCTCTTCCCTCTCCGTATGAGTTGATGGCGTGGCAAGAGAAGAAGACCGAGTCTCCGCGCTCCGCAGGCTTCAGCTGCACAGATGGACACATGGGTAAGCAGAGAGAGAGAGAGAGATACTGATAATTGTTGCTGTCCTGTTCTGTATAGCTGCAGAAGAAAAGGCAGCAGCGGCATCTCCTGTCACCTCCATCCTCCATATAATCTTACATAATTCCTGAAGCCACCTGCTATGATACAGTTATCTTCTCCACACACCTCCTTGACACACATAACTACATGGCACAGAAGTCTCACAAATCATCGTGTGCTTCGCAGTCATTGGCTGATTGGTTTGCTCCACACACAGTAGGGATTTCCAGAATGGCTGGTGGATTCCATCAACTGGTATGGTGATTTAAATTTTGTTTAGAAGCCAGTGAAAGATAAGAGTGGGCAATGGGATCTTGGCTGGGGTGTGCAAGATCAAAACATCTTGGAAACGAACCAGGTGAAAGAAGAAAGGTTACAATCAGCAGCAAACAGATCAGCCAATCACAACCCCAAAGCTACTGAGAACCTGTTCATTCTGTGGTGCTACCAACCAAATCCTTTATCTGTAATTCAAATAACTGTGCCATTTAACTCCCAAAAGCTCCAAACACTAGCTGCAGACTGCTGCTGCGCCGGTGTCGAGCCTCACCTTGAGGGTGGAGATGACCTCATCGCTCTTCTCGTTGGGGCTGGTGGTGATAGAGTAGCGCGGGTTGCGGTCAGGGTCGATAACTGTGTCGCCACGTTCCCAACGGATGATGATGGGCCACTCGCCCCGCGCTGTGCAGTTGAGCTCCTTGTTTTGACCCTTGATGGCCATGGTGGTGTTGGGGTGGTTTGTGATCATGGCTGGGACTGCATCAGGGTACAAGAGTGGTGTGTCCCAGAGGATGGAGGGGGACAGGAAGTAAGAGATGGAACAGGGGAGAAGAAACACACAAGGTGTTACATGTAGGACACCACGGGGCCATTGGAACACATCAGGATCTTCATGGCGTCGCTGCATTAACAGGTGAGGAGAAGCCGTCTCTCACTCCCAGACTCGTTCTGCATCTTCCCTGGCCCTTGAACCCCCCCCGAACCTCCTCCCCATATCGATCCACAAGGGTGCTGCTGTTTTGTTTTCATCACTTATTCATCCCCCCTTCCTGCCGTGCTTGGTGTGCGCGGCAGACCGAACTGAGGGAGTCAGAGGAGAGGAACGGTTCAATCAATAACACTAACACAGGCACACGGGGGATGTTCGCCACAAAGAGCAAGAGCAAAGGGGGCAATCTGTCATGGAGGTCTGTCAGCAACACATGATGTGTCTTCTTTTCCTATACAAGATGGGTTTCCCGCTGTCCAGGTGGGCTTCCCTGCTTAAACAACACATGAACTTTGGGGACAAGTTTGGCTGGGGCTACACAGGTGAAAAATAGCACCGCTTTGGTGGTATGCCTGGTTTTGCTTTCAAAAACTTCTAAGCCCAGTGCTCGAAGTGAGCCGGTACTCAGCAATGCACAGTGGTGGCACTTCTACGTCTTACTCTTTGGAGTATGGAGACTTTTTCTAAGTTACGCTGCAAGTCGGTTCACTGGTGGTGGTTCACACTTCCTACCATTCGCCAGAAATTTTTCCCCTTTATTAAACAAATGTGTATTGTGAACGTGAGCAATATCTCCTGGAATTTTTTAATCACTGCAGAAATTTAAAATTTGGTCAGCTAGGCTATTTCCACTCATTTACCAACAGATACAGCTGAGTAGTTTTAACTATCAATTAGGGGTCAACTCCTTGCTCAAGGGTACAGCAGCAGGAGCAGGAATGCAAGCCAAGGTCCTTTGAGTGCAAGGTGGCGGATCTAACCACTACACCACCTGGTACTCAGAGTACATAAGGTACACAAGTTTCCAAAAGTGCTTCCTTCCAAACAATACATTTTAAACGACTCTTTCAAGTGTCATGTAAGGAGTAAGAAGAAGGATATTGCAGCATTTCCACATATAAGTTTCTCATGTGAATATATATATATATATGCATACAGCCTTGTATTCGGCAGCTTTTGGAGACATACAGCTTCAGGGGTCTCGGAAATAAAACTGATGTCCAGCTCAATTTAAACCAATCCAGCTATCTGCTAAAATACCCTAAAATATGTCCCATGGCTATAGTTTACTTTGGATTTTCTAACAAAGTAATTCTAGGCTCCCCCGAATCATTATTTCTGAGCACAGTCCCAATGCTGGTCGGGCTGTCGCATCAGTTGCTTACATTGATTTTTAGGGAATCTAAGCGTCAAAGACACTTCCACCGCTTGCTCAAGTGCTGAACCTTCTACATCGCTAACTCCTCCACTCTTATTCCTGCTTTGTTCGCTTTTACACAAATCTGTGGGAGTCTTTATGATCTTTTTATTCTCTCAGTAGGATTGGCTGCAGAAATCTAAAAATAAAATGAAACCTAATAAACATAATGCACAAAAAACATAATGAATTCTCACACACTCGCACACACACGCAAACACGTGCACACACACACACTCTGGAGATGGTGATGCCTGTCTCTCCCTCTCTGGTCTTTGTTGCCCCTATCTGCTCCCCCTTCTCATTAGCATCTCTTCCTTTTGTCTTTTGTTTCCGCTCTGCTCTGATCCCTCTGGGGGGCGGGGCTATGTCATTGTCAAGGGGTGCAGATCATTGATTCCTGAGGAAGCGAATAACTTGTAGATGGCCTTAAGGCCCCAGATAGATGAGGTGATCAGAGCATTGTGCAAGTCTCTTTATTTTGCTGCTGGAATTGATGGGACGACCCTGTCTGCTGTCTGAGGCAGAGCTTCTCCACCTTGAAATCACCCCGGGAGAATATGTGGCCCCAGCGGAACCCTGTGGTCCCGTGGGATTCCTATGTGTGAAGGGCATGTGTGCAGACTCACTCTTGACGGTGAGCAGCATGCTCTTGCTGATGTCAGACCCGACGCCGTTGCTGGCCTGGCACAGGTAGTACCCGCGGTCCTCCTCCAGTACGTGGCGAATCAGCAGTGACCCGTTGGCCATGATCTGGATCCGACCGGTCAGTGGGACTGGGTGGTACTGCTGGGGGTTCCCTATACCTGGTTGACAGGAGGTGTTTCATGTTGTGCGTGAATTTAATTCAAACTTTTTTTATTCATAAGTCGACATATGTTTTTTAGAATTTTTTAAAAAAATTTATGCACACTTGAAAAATATACCTTTAGCATGCTTCCACATCACTTTTGGCGGAGGGTAGCCATCCACGGAGCAGTTGAGCACCCCTGCTTTGCCATAGATGCCATCCTGATTGTTGGGTTGGACCACAAACCGAGGAGGTACTGATAGGAACATAGTTTCATGTTACATTCTTCTCTTTCTACCTTTTGGTAATTCTATCTTTGTATAATAACAACAATAATAATAATAATAATAATAATAATAATAATAAGAAGAAGAAGAAGAAGAAGAAGAAGAAAAGAAGTCAAATAGTAACTTATTTAGCTGACCCTTTTCACAGAATAAAGTGACAATGTTGGTTTTGCACTCTAAGGTGCTTAAAATGTTTACCTATTTATACAGCTGTGGTTACATGCCTTACTCAAGGTGAGCAGTAGGTGGCATAGTGGTTAGAGCTGCTGCCACTGCTCTCCTAACATCCAGGTTTGAATCCCAGCTCCTGCTGTAGTGCCCTTGAGCGAGGTATTTACCTTGAATTGTTTTGGTAAAAGTTACCCAGCTATATAAATAAGTAAATAAAGTGAGATGAAGGAGCAGGAATTTAAACTACTGCTGCATCTGCTTCTTCTCTATGGCCCACATCACTTTTCCTTTTCTTGCTCTGTTCCTCTGCCAGGTCCCCCCCTCAGCATCCCTGGTGAAGACATGCTGTCACCTGCACGCCCCACCCCCACCCCTCTCCCCAGTCTCACCAGTGACAATGAGCTGCCTTTCAGTGCTCACGGTGGCAGCATCGTTGCTCGCGATGCATGTGTAGTTGCCATTGTGCTTCAGTGAGACCTTGGGGATCTGCAGGGAGCTCATGAACTCCTTGGTCTCGATGTTGACGCCAGAGGAGCCCGAGATGATTTCCTGGCCATCTTTGCGCCACGTGATACGAATGGGCATGTCCCCAGACGCCACCACACAAGCAATGTACATCAGCTTCCCGATGGAGGTGGGTGGGAAGTCAAAGGGCTGGATCAGGGGTGGGACTTTGGGGGATGGGGGGGTGATGAAAAAATATGGTTTAAGAGAAGAGATAGAGTAGGGTTGGCGGTTCAAGGGGTTAAGAAGTTGGAGTGTGCATAGCAAAAGGGGTACAACCAAGGAGTGGTAAATGTTTTGGTGGAAGGAAGTTTCCATTGAGGGGGGTCAGAAGGGGGGAAAGAGGGAGAGGGGCAGAGAATAAATTGCATGTTAACATATCTGGCCCTTGCCAGTGAACAAAGGCGGTGCTAGTGGACTGGTGTGCAAAACCCTCTGTGATGTGCAGAATAATCCTGGACCCTTGTGTCTCCATGCTCCCCATCATCTCCAGCCCATAATAGCTGCTCTAATTTGAGCCCAATTGGCAAAGAGAATAATACTGTTTCCATGGTAGCTGCAGTGAGGGGGTGCAACAGCTGAGACATCTGGGGGATCTAATCTGGGGCTCGTTATATTTCATCTAATTAAATCAGTGACATGACAAGGCCCACATCACATGGTATACTGGCACACACGTGCACACATGTACACACGTACACGCACACGCACACACACACACACAAACAGTTGCCAACCAAATGAACATGCACAGATTGAACCCTTCCTCAGAATATAGAGTTATGTTACTGCTACTATATAATACACACACACACACACACACACACACGTATACACAATCAGCAGTGGATGAGTGGGTGAAATGTGCAGTTGCCCATTAATCCTCCTAATCAGAGACCATCAGAGAGCTTTTCTTTTTTCCTCAGTAATGGCAGTGGGGCCTGGGAGAGTGGCCAGCAAAGGCGTGTGTAGGGTACTGTGGAGCTGCGTGTGTATGGTGTGGAGGCTGAGATGACGGCGCCCTCTTAGGCAGCCCTTCTGCCCTGTGGGGCTGTCACTGCCGCAGCTCACCTTTGACGGTGACATAGACATTCTGCCGAATGTAGATCTGCGGCTGGATGAGCACGCTGCACACGTAGGCGCCCTCATCCATGCCCTTCTGCACGTCGCTCAACTTGAGTGTGCCATTCTCGTAGACCACCTGCCGGTGGTTGTCGGGCAGCAGCAGTGCATCCTTGTACCATTTGATGGAGTAGTAGGGGTAGCCGATCACCCGGCAGTTGATGAAGGTGTTGCGGCCTGCCACCGCTGTGATGTTACGCATAGGTCGGATGCTGGGGGCACCTGGAGAGAAAGATGGGCAGACAAGAAGGAAGGAGGGACAGCATGAGGAAAGAAACAGGCAAATGGGGGGGCATTAAAATGGGATGCGATTGAGAGGTGGAGGATATGAAGGAAATAAAGGGCAGGGGTGGAGGATAGAGGTTAGGATGCCCCCTGTCCCCATCCAGCAGTTTCTCAGACAGTGTTCTCAGACCTGCACTCATCAGAACTCCCCAAGAGTGTAACACTCATGGTGCCAGCGATTTGGGAAAATTTTCTGGACCAAACGCCAATTGGAAGCTATGCTAAGAATGAGAGAGACGCTTAATGCAAGATTACCGTTACAGCTGGAGTGATACCATGGTAACCAAAAGTCTGAGGTCACAGGTGACCACGCCTAGTTATGGGTGATTTCATCACACATTTCTTCACATTGCTAGTAGTTTTATTCATATTAAAAGTGAATTCGTTACATTTTGTTTACTTTGGCCTGTACTTTGTTTTGGAGGAAAATGTCTTCTAAAGGCATAAATGTAAATATTAATGAAGGAAATCAGGTATATACACAGAAATAGTTAACAGTAAATAGCTAATAGTCATCCTTTTTAACAACCTGTGGACTTTGTGATCATAGATGATTATTTGTTTTTGTTTTTGTTATAAAACATGTCACAAATATCATATTGACCATTAACAGTGGGCATCAGCTTTAAGCCCATCGAGGACAGAATCCCAGAGCTGCTGAGGTGGGAAGGGCTTAAGTTGCTAACTGGGTATCTGATGTGCAGCTAAGCCATTCAGTGAACCCAGCCTCTGCTTCAGTGGGTTCCAGATCAGCTCAGGAACATGCAGAAGACAAGCTCATAAAAGGCCCCCAGAGATGGAGGAGCCACCAAATAGAGCTGTCCTTTGCCATGAACTGGGTTTTGCCAACGAGGGGCACTGTCCAAAGCGCTGATATTTAGTCATCACACAGAACTCAGAGAATCCATCTGAACTTATTTGACATGTTTGAATAGATCCCATAAGTTGCAAGCCATGGTGCAGGTGGTGCAGCAAAGGGTTTGAATACCCCATACCTGCTGCAGTAACCTAGGCAAATCTATATGTTATGAATTTCTCTAATAAAAAACATACTGTATCAATAATAATAATAATAATAATAGGGCTGGTTTTGGAGACAAGGGCAAGGTGACTTGCAGGAGACCCATCGGGATATAAGCCTTATTCCACACCTTCAGGGATTCTGTCCTCACATCCCACAGAAGAACAACACAGACAGACAAACAAACAGAACAGCGGTGAAGAAGGATGAGCTGTGAGATGATGAAGAATTCATCAGGCAACTTTCAAAGAAAAAAGATGAAAATTGACAGGAGATCTGATGACTGGTGTGAAAAATAGGAATGTGGACAATGTTGACACAGTGGTATGGAAGGAGGATGCTGGGATAAGGGAGACTGAAATGGGATAAGGCAGTGTTTTAGCAAGAGTGAAGGAGAAGAAGGGGTGACTGTGTGCTGGAGAGGGAGTGGAGCATGCTGGGAAGGGGTCGGTATTTTGGAGCATGCCAGCCATCCTCCTTCTCCTCTCTCTCTGGCTCCCTCTGGCTCCTGTAGCTCAGTGTGTGTCGGGCTTTGAAGTCACAGCTTTGACAAGGGAGGCCCTGATGTATTATTCACAAGCTCTGTCGCACAGTACCGCACGGGTACACACACATGCGCACACACAGATGGAAAGTGCAAACACACGATCGAAAGCAGGACACGTGCGCACGTATGCGCGTCGGTCCAGGGCGCATGAGATGCTTGCGTGAGAAACATTCGCCACTGATGGTACAAATGCACACTCATACACACTCAGTGGCACAAAAGGAAAATGACCGCTGAGTTGAAGCTCACACTTATGTTAGTATATTGTGATTCTGTGTTAGTATATTGTGCAGGCCATGCTGTCTGGGTGTATCAGTGTGTCTGTGCGAGAGGATCAGTGCGAGTGTGTGTCAGTGTGCATTACTGTCCATATTCGCTTTGCCCCAGCAGTGGAGCTCCTGCTTGCTCTCTCTGTTGTCCCAGTGTCCCTTTTTACACTGCTGGACACAGTGAAGGGTGGGATGGAGACAGGGTTTTTAGAGGTGCTACTGCCCGTCTAAATTGCCCTGTTTCCACAGCAAGGACAATGTCCAATGTCCATTGAGGAGGGCCACATTGGCAGTCATCCCTGCTGAGCCTCTGATCATTGGATATATACTGTGACAGTTTGTGGTTCTGAATCATGGAGCCACAATGGGGGCTCTGTCCATGGTGGCAGCCACTGGCACGCTGTCTGTGGTCCTGATTCACAGAGCAGACACTGTGATCTCTGTCCGTGGTGCTGAACCATGGATCCACACTGGCACTTTGAATCCATAGGTACACACTGGACTTTTGTGTGGTGCTGACCAGGTTCTGTCAAGGTTCTGATTCACAGACCCGCACAGAATTTGTGTCCATGGTTCTGATTCACAAAGGCTACACTGTTGGCCCTGTCAGTGGTTCTCTGTTTATGATTCTGTTCCATTATTTGGGGTTTTGTACAAGGTCCATATCAGGGCTCTTTCTGTGGTTCTGATTCACCAAAGAGAGTCCCCACCACGACTCTTGGTGCTGATGGTGGGGGCCAGGCACACGAGGGGGTGTAGAGGCGAGAACACAAGGGATCGAAACCGCTACAGAGCAGCATATGGGTGAAAATAACAAAGGGAGGAGAGTGTGAGGACGACGGACTCAGGGAGGGAGGGCAGGGTGCAGGGATTCCAAGGCGGGGATAGAGCAGGAGGAGAAACTGCATGAGTAATGGAAACAGGGAAGGAGTGAAGACAAACCCCGCCCGCCCTCCCACCCTCCCACACACAGGTTGGGGGGTTTCACTTGGGGACCCTATGGCTGATATTGAAAAGTAGACAGGCACCTCTTACGTTTATGCGCGCTTGGTACTCGGCGCTACCGGCGGAGTTGCGAGCGGCGCAGCGGTACACGCCTCCATCGCGGATCTGGGGGTTGCTCACGTTGACGTGGGAGACGGTGCTGCCATCTGAGAGCGTGTACTGGCTGGTGCGGTGCGCCGAGTCACGCGCCACGGGCTCGTCGTCCAGAGTCCAGGTGATGGTGGGGGGCGGCGCCCCCTTTGCCGCGCACATCAGGGAGAAGGGTTCCCCAGGGCCCACCACCCGCTCGCTAAAGGAGGCAACAATGCGGGGAGTCCCATCTGGAGGTGGGAAAGGGGGTATGGGGGAGCATGAGGACACTGTCAGGCCAACATGACACTCACATCACCTTGTGCTGCACACTGCTGTAGAATACGATGGATTTGCGAGGCAGGCACACCCTAGATAAAGGTAGAATTACTGCAGAAAACATATCCATCTGAGGAAAATGGGCAAAGTATGAAACCGAAAGCCAAGTCACTTTACATGAAAATATCTGCTGACAGATTATGTAATGAAGCCTCCTGAAGAGAACAGTCTAGACGGGGAACATTTACATAAGAATTAACAGCTGACAAACTGAAATCTAACTCAGCGTTTCTGGAACATTTCCCCCACCAAATGTAGTGTCTCTTTCTGTTACAAACAGCGGACTTAATTTTTCGAACATTTTCCACTTTTTTAATTAGACATTTTCATAATTTATATAGTTTACAATCTCTTCTTGGAGTGGAACAACCGCATCCTGTGTTTACCTGCCTATCTATAGATGCCAGTAAAGCATCCAAATAGAATAACAGTGCAGGATCAGCCTCATTCAGCTGACTTCCATGTTGGGTGACTGTAGCTGCCTACGTGAAGACGACTACTTTTATTCATTCCGAAGTAGCTTTAGCTTTAATGCAAATCGAACTTAATACAAATATTAAAATAAAACATTTTAGAATGTATTTTTGTTTCTTATATTGTATACTTGGGCATTTTGTATATTGGCTAACCCCAAAATAAATTGACAGACATGTGCATTATTAAGCTGTAACTGATTTTGACTTATTTGTAAAAGTGACTTTGGATTTATGAGCGAGTCAATTTGTGAACAGCCTTCCAGGCTCAACTATTATTTGTAAGTTGAGAAGCCATTCTGCAATATTATGCATCATAATTACATGTAGTAAAATGCTAATCATAGTGACTAAAGAATGAATCACACAGTCACAAAATAATTGCTAAAACTGGTTGCAGCCCCCCTGACTGGCCCCACTATGCTCTCGCACCCTCCAGCAGTATGATGGAGAAGTCCTGGGCAGTCTGATCCTTGCGGGTGGCAAAACACTGGTAGGCCCCTGAGTGCCTCTTCTGGGCAGCTGTGATGAAGAGTGTTTCATTGTGGACCCCCTGGATGGAGAAGTGCTGGTCGGGGGTCACGGGCTCCGTGTTGCGGTACCAGGTGACAGTGAACTCTGGCGAACCCTGCACAGTGCAGGTCAGGATCACTGTGCTGCTGATGCCCGTCTTCAGGTTCTTCGGGGACAGGGTCACTCGCAGGGGGTCTGAGGGGGGAGTCGGCAGGGGACACAACAGTTATAGAAGGTTACCACTGCTGTTAGAGGAGAGGACTGTCATTGTACAATCTATGCAAATTATGGTTTGTTAATCCTAATATGTCACTGATTCTCTGTATGTGTTTGTTTTGTAAGTATAGGAAATTTCACTATGTGCTTGTTTGTATGTTCATGCGAGCACTCTGTGTGTGTGTGTGTGTGTGTGTGTGTGTGTGTGTGTGTGTGTGTGTGTGAAAATGTCAGTGAGCAATAAGGCAGCTGGTGTTGTGTGCTGGGGGCAGTGCTGTGCCCACCCCCCTTCCCTCCCTGTCAGATTCAGTGGGACAGCAATGCCATGATGTGCCCAGTGGCAAAGCACTGCCCACCTTCCTTATCCCCACCCTCCCTCTCTTTTTCTCTCTCTCTCTCTCTCTCTCACTCTCACTCTCTCTTTCTCTCTCTGTCGCCATCAGCTCTACTCTATGTAGATCTTGCTGTTACGTCTGTATCCCTCCCTGCACATTCGGCCCCTTATCTCAATGGGTCAGTCCTTGCTCTCTCTGTCCACCACCTCACTGTCACCCTTCCCGACATCTCTAGTCCATCCCAGTGACACAAAGAAGAGCTGGCATGTGTGCAAAGTGTGCTGTCCCTCTGCGTTGCCCACAACAACCACTCGCCAGGGCTCCTATGTGAACAGGCAAGGAAATATTAATGTCCTTCAAGCTGAAGCTGAAGGGGCCAACCCCCCTCCCCAGTTGCAATCCACCCCAACCGCCCTCTGCTGCTGGGAGAAGTTAAAGCGCCATGCGCCCTCCCTCCCATCCCCGTCAGTGAGACGGCTCTGTTTGTGTTCCTCTATCTGCCATCTTCCCCTCGTTCCCGGGGCTCGGGTTGATGAGATGATAGCAGGAGAACGTGGCAGGCTGAGGAGCAGCGGCGGCGGCACTTGGCTCACTTTCACAACCGGTGCATATGCTAAGAATGTATAAATATTCTATTACACTGTCAAGGAAACGGCACGCAGGCATCTAAGAGCGATCCAAGGCAAGCGAGGGAATTTGCGTGACAAGCACGCCCAGGTGCGAGCCACCAACAATAAAAATAATATTGTCAGACCGTATCATAAACATATGATTTCCCTACTTAGATGGGTTCCTTAGCATTTTCCTTTCGATTAAAACCAGGGGCTGTTATACCCCACAACCTCCTGCCCCGCTTACCAATGACGTTGAGGTGTCCTGTCACCTCCTTGGAGCCAAAGCTGTTGGTGACCTCGCAGATGTAGTTGCCGCTGTCCTCCTGGCGCAGGTCGCTGATTGTGAGGCCAGTGAGACGGCGTGTCCAGCGTGAGTCAGCAGGCAGCGGCCGCCCGTCCTTCAGCCAGCGGATTGTGGGGTTCGGGTACCCCGAGGCAATGCAGGGAAGCTCCACACTGCGCCCTGCCTGCACCTCCCCTGACTGAAAGCTGTCCAAGATGGACGGGGTGGACTCTGTGGGGTCTGCAGCAAAGGGATAGGGATAAGTGCATAGGTCAGAGGTCACAGAAAAGGCATCTCTCCTTCTCTTTCATGCCCAGATGGAAAAGATCAGAAACACAAACATATATATAGATACCAACACAGAGACAGCGAGTCTCACCCAGTACGGAGAGCCTGGCACCGTTGCTTTGCCGTGTCTCGCCACTATACTTGTGCTTGGTGATGCAGCGGTAGGTGGACAGGGCGTCCTCCTTCTGCACATCTGATATGTACAAGGCGCCGTACGACGTTAGGAAGAACCTGTTACCTGTAGTATAGAGGGAAAGGCCATGAGAAGGTATACCCACTGTGCACATAGCTAATGTGTTTTGAACCATATTTACAGTTCAGTCCAAATATTCATCCTAAACATTTCCTACAAGCAGTGAGCTGGTCCTGTTTCCGCATAACAGTAAGCGTGAGAGGCAGCCCCCTCTTGGTGATGAATGCCATCTCTAAAAATACCCTTGAACCCTGGGATTTGAACCCAAAGAGGGTGACGACTAAGTGCAGCTGCAGTTAGAACAGTAACGCTGATAAACCGGGGGGGCAACAACAGACTTGTCAGTGGTATAATATTAAAACTCAAACAAAAGCACGGATGTATACATGCACACACCAGAGGACAAACACCGAATACTGTGTGGCTCACAGTTCACACAAGTTAAATGGAGAATAGTGCTTATATTTCCCTTAATTTTAATTTTAACAGGATATTACTTTCATGTTGAATTTTCATAAATCAGTGCTGATTTATCTACAAAGTGATAAGCCTGCTCAGCGTGTAGAACAGTCAAGTGTGAGTGTGTTTCAAGGTAAGAACACACAACCACAGCCTTCGCCAACTCTCCCTTGTCATGTATTGTTCTCAGGTGCCAACCTTTTCAAGCTGTGTGTGTGTGCGTGTGTGTGTGTGTGTGTGTGTGTGTGTGTGTGTCAGTGCATCTCAGTGCTTTAAACAAAATCTCAACTGCATGTCGAACCCGTTGCTACTCAATCTTAGCCCCACATTGTTTCCAGCCCCAGAAGAAATCTGCCAGCTCAGCAAAAATAGAAATGAAACCAAATCAGAGCCATCGCGCGCAACAATGACACAACGCAGAACAACAGAGCCTGAACCGTCAGCAAGGAATGTGTGTGTGAGGACCTGTATTTTCACTCTAATTTAAAAAACATCATGTAATTTTAAATTAAAATTGATTGCCAAGCAGGTGGAAGATATCTGAGATTTCAAAAAGTGTTTGAACTATTACCTTTCATAAAGCAGCTGTAATTATTTGTTTACCTGGCATGTCTGTCCAAGGTGACTTGCAGTGTTAGTCTTTACAATGATTTACCTTTTTATACAGCAGGCTATTCTTACTGCATCAATTGCAGTAAAAAGAATCACCAACCATACCCTAGCAGGAAGACAGAACTGGTGACGTTTGCCTTACACTAACCACTACGCCACCCGGTGGCCCTGTGCTGATGTATGCAGTGTCCCCATTGGGAGTGTGTGGTCAGGATGTTTAGTTGTGCAGGGCGCGTTTGAAGGAGTGAGGCCTGAGGAAAATGTAAAAACTGGGCAGGACAAGAGCCCCACATTAAAAAAGTGTGTCAGTGGGTGAGTGTGATCAGGTTTGCAATATGTCGATGCCCCACTTTCAGAGCTCCTAACAGGCAGAGGAGGGCAGCAGAGGAGAGAGGGGATCTTTAATTGGGATGTGGTGAGTAGAGCTGTGGACAGGCAGCCTCACATCTCTCTTGCACCTCCCTAGCACAACTACTACCCTCACCCTGTGCTGCATAGGAAGCATCTCCCATCCAGAGGTCAACATCTGGTGAAGCACACTATTGTGTGGGATGGAAGCTCAGGAAGTAAACAGTTCACAACCAGTTGGAACAGGGACCTGTGAGGGGGGGCGTGGCCAGTGTGTGATTGGTGTGGATAAAGTAGGGCTGCAGCCATGGGTTCAGTGGAAAAAAAGAGTTTAGCTCTTCTATGAGATTGTGTGTGTGTGTGTGTGTGTGTGTGTGTGTGTGTGTGCGTGTGCACGTGAGTAGGGGGACCCCAGCGTGAGGGATAGCGATCGATGCACTTTACAGTCACGGCTCCATCCCAAACAGATTTATTAAAGCGGAGAGGACAGGCCGGCTACCCTGGACCATGCAGCCACTCCATCACGTTAACAAGCTGCCCGCCTCGCTGTCAGCGCTTGTCCCACCGCACGCTTACTGTCACAAACATGCCGCTACAAAAACACACTGCCACGTGCTCACTGCCAGGAGCGTACGACCACGTGTACTGCTCAGCACACACCACTGCATTCTGTCAGATGTAGAATCACATGCACACTGCCGTGCAGGGACTGCTTCACTGGCACTGCCACACAAATGCCACATCTGTACCAGAACGATGATGACAATGATGAACTATTATTATTGTTGTTGTCAATGTATCTGAGGCTTTTCACAATGGTCACTTATAGTGTTAGGTTTACACACTGAACTTTCTATTATTTACCCATTTATACAATCAGGTGGTTTTTACTGCATCAATTGCAGGTAAGTACCTTCAAGGCATCTACAGCAATAGGTGGGATTCAAGCCTAACTTTGCAACTGTAACATGACGGTTCTAACCACTGTGGGACCAAGAGAGGAAACGAAGGAGATAGGGAGGTGAGCATAATCGAGGGGCTGAATACTAAGTATTGAGGGATCTAGGAAATATGAAGAAGGAAAGCACGGGTGAAAGAAACAAGACAAAAAAGAAAACAGAGGAGAAAAGAGACCGAGAAACTCGCAAATCTGATTGGGTAGCATATTAGATAGAGGCAGGGCAATAAAATTTAAAGTTGTGCTTTACTCTCTTTTCACCACCTCTTATACACCAATACGTAGAATGTCTATGTATGGGTGCATTTGTGTGTGTGCGTGTGTGCATGCGTGCGTGCGTGCGTATGTGTGTGTGCAACGAGGTTGTAGGGGTGGGGGGTCAGGCCACTCCACTGAGAGCAGGGGACGCGTGGGCTATAATTTGTGAGTCGGCCTTTTGTGTCAACCTGGGAATTAAGTCTTACAGGATAATGTGCACTTGGCGAGTTTAACCCCCTACAACACCGCCGCCACCCTGTCACAACATGTCAGCGTGTTGGACAAGCAGCAGAACGGAACGGGGAAGGGAAGCGGGGACAAGTCAGGGAGGGCTGCGTAGCCGGGTGGCAAGAAGAGCAACGTGGATTGAGGAAGAGGACTAACCACCTCCTTACCCCTCAAAAAGAAAACAGCAATCGCTGCTGCAAGAGCAACACCTCCAGCGCAGAAGTCTGGTGAATAATACATCAGCAAACTCATCCAGCTCAGCCCTCAGTGGTGTTGTTTAGCCGTCTAGCAAACGGAGTAAAATATTAATTACTGAATCACTTCATTCACTGTCTCTCACCTTCAGTCTGTCTCACCTATAACTGAGTGTGTGTTGGCAGCAGGTTGTGGGTTTCAAACCACTTTCTCCACAGTGCAATTCCCATTAACCACTTTTGAACGAAGGACCCAGTTGTGGTCAAGCTGTTGGTAGGGTGGTGTGTGTGTGTGTGTGTGGTTGAGTGAGAGGCCCCAGACGACTGCAGGTAACCCGAGCGGAAACATCACGGCTATTTCTCTGCAGACCACTCCGAAGTGGGGAAAAAAAACACAACCGTGGAGATCAGACAACAACGAGGAGCGCAGAAGATCGGGGGGTGAAGAAGCCAACGGAGGAGCAAACGGATCAGGAGGGAGCGGGACGGAACCCGCCGGAAAGTCAGGTCTGTTCTCAGAGCTTGCATGCAAATGATGGCTCCGCCGCAACGCTAACGAGGCCCACGTTTCAAACTGTTCGCCGGGCCCATTATTTATTAATGCTCTGCGTCTCCCACCCCCCCCACTCCCCATTCTCTCGCGCTCTCGTTTTCTCTCTCGCTCGCTGTTGCTAGGGGCCATCCGCCATTTGCTTGGCGCTCCCGCGGTGGCATTTCAGGGGCACCACCCTGCCCCCCACCGGGCCCGCAGCGTCGCCGCTGACGCGTGTGCCTCGGTTGACACACACCTTGGTCGCTCTGAGGAAAGGGGGGGGCGACACCCAGAAACTGGAAGGTGACAATGGCAAATGGCACAGTCAGTGCCAAGCAAACCCACAAATTGCACAATCCAGGTCCTTGTTTTAGCGATGCCTGTCACTGTCAGAGCAACTCACGCAGGACGGCAGGTGGAAATGAAGGGCGAATGCTCCCCCATAGTTTAGAATGTGCCCCGCCCTTCCGTGGCTCACAGACCCCCTGCAGATCACACCTCCAGGGGAGCAGAGAAGGTGAGGGAAGGTGAGGGGAGAAGGACACACAGAACGGCAGAGCTCGGGGATCAAAGACGGCTGCTGACAGTGAGCAGGCGGGTGAGGAGCGGAGCGGCACACACTGTTCACCGTCACACTTGCACATCTTTCTGCATACATGAACACACATGCTGATGCTCACGTACCGACGCATGTGGAAATGTACATACAGTGACACTCAGCTCTTGAGAAACCCTAACACACATACATACATAGCCAGACATCAACATTCACACATACAAGCATCAATGCACAGTCTGTCAGAGCTATTACACACACACACACACACACACACACACACACACACACACACATTCACACACATGCACGTGATTGGTGAAACTGATATTAATATTAATGCAGGCTCCTCTCTTTTATTCACATTTATTCCTCTGCTGTTCCTCCAAAGACTCTGGGACTCGGCGCGTTTCATGACTGTCACTTGAATAAATCTGTTCTGCCGTACTTGTTGACCTGGAGAGGTCAGGAGTTCACATCTGAAGGAAAATGAGATGTCACTATTCTCTCAACTCCATCAGATCAGGTGTGTTCAATTCTGGACGGCTTCAGAAGCTCCACCCACACGTACCCATGAAATGAAGGTGAGCTTGAGCTGTCTGCAGGTATGATGCAGTCAGTGTGGCCTGGTGTTATTTGAAGACATTCTCCAGGAGTTACAAAGGGAATGCCCAAAATCACTGCAAACCTCTTACTTTCTCCTTCACATATTTCAGTCCTATTCAATCTTCCTCTTTTTATCTACTTTTGATTTATTTCAGCTTAGAATGCATTACAAACTGCAAGAAACTTGCAACCTTATACCTGGACCTTTCACATGTGCAACCAAAATGAAGGAGCTCACAGAAGCTCACAGCAGGGCTCATCCTTGGATCTGAAGGAACAACTTTCACATTGTCACCTGCAGCCATTTTGATGTCTGCTGTCTCTTCAATCTTTCCCACTTCTATCTTGATCTTTTTAGTTCAATATCCAATAAAAAAAATGAGATGCAATTTGCATTTGCGCCTCCTCATCCGATCTTTTAAATTTGCTTAAATTCAGCTTCTTCTCTTGGCCCCTGCTAACAAACACAGCGATAAAGTTGTGGAGAAAGTCATTCTACAGGAAACAGCAACAATCAAAAAAGCAATACTTGATAAAACTGGAATACCAAAAATGTCTAATATTATCTCTGCTGCCACCTCTCTCTTTCTGTCCTGCTCGGTCTCCCTCCCTCTCCAGCCAAGCGGGTTAAGTTTTCACAAATTCAGTGCATTCAGTCAGAGTTGTAAACACAGGGTGAAAAACGCTGCGTGTCACTTTGGAAGAAAACACGTTTCCCGAGCGGAGCACCGCTACTTGCCTCGTCCGTTCTCCCGCCTCTTCCACCCCCCCCAGAACTGCCGCAGTTAATGTGACCTAGGCCGGATCTCATTAGGGAGCAACACCGGGCTTTGCCGGATGCCATTTTTCTCCCGTGCCATTTGGGGGACCCTCCACCTCCTAATGACCCGTTGGCGCGGTCTGACTTGACGTGCTCCCGCACGCTGCTGATTGCATTGCGCCGCACCTCCCTTTTTTCTGCCACTGTGTTACGGAAGCTGGGCAGCCAAGGGGGAACAGCACAGACGAGGGGAATAAAGAAAAAAAGCACTAAAACAACAAAACACTTCACACTAAGATGTGGGATCGCAATCATGAGCTGTTGGACTGAATACTAAAATAAGCCCCAGCGACAAGGTTGAAGCGCCTTCTGAGCGACGCCTGTAAAGACAGCCATGCACAGGCATGTTAGAACTGAAACCCACATTTATATGCTTGGTTGTAGCCTCACAGAGAACCAGTGGGATCCAGGACGATGGTTTCCAGGGTTTGTCGCAACACAGCGGGATTAAGGCGAAGAAGGAGAAGCTGCTGAGTGTGAGTGGACACACTGGGTGGACACATATATTTGAGGACGCTGGAGGAGGTCCCTGCGTGACGGTCAGTGCCCACATGGGGGAGGTGGACAGGATGATGGGACAGCTGCACTGACTCCTCCACAAAACTCACATGCCAAAGTCAACCAGAATCCTCCTCAGTGACCTTTTATTAACTGCCAGTGATCATGTCACTGGTCATGTGACAGTGGATGCAGGGTGTGGGGAGGGGGTCTTGCATATGAAGGGGTTGCTGTGCATCCATGTCTCTGTGCCTTGCAGCTGAGCACAGCACCACAGGGCAGGGATGGAGGGAAGCAGCATGGGGTCGTGACCTGGGTGCCCCCCAACCTGGTTCCAGCCAGCATGCTCCTTGCTATGAGATGATGACCCCCCCCCCCTTTCAAATACTAATAATTATTTAGGTTAAGAGATAGTGTAGTGTTTAGTGTTGCAACCTTTTACTAGAAAGACCCAGGTTTGAACTCCACTTCTTGCCACAGTACCCTTGGGCAAGGTACTTAACCTAAATCAATACAGTAAAAATTACCAAGCTGTATAAATGGGTAAATCATTGTACGTAGTTTAATGTAAGTTGCTTTGTAGAAAAATGTAAGGTAAGTAAATAAACACAAATATTGAATGAAAGGAGTAAAGCGGGAATGGATGAAGACCGGGTGATTAACAGCTATGGCAGGGAGGCTGGATACATTTTTCTCATTTTTTGGCACTGTGGTCCCAACAAAGGGAGGGGTCTGCACAACTGCTTCCCACATATTTACAATTCAGAGTCTTTCAAATAAGGACATAACCTCCACACCTATGTGCACCATGATTCATGGGAAATAAGAAAGCACTTTTTCTGGAAAAATAGTCTGCAGCTGCAGGATGGTTGTGGCGGGGGTGGCAGGGTGACTTAGGGGGAGTTGTGTGGGGGGGGCAGAGGAACAGTGGCAGCACAGAAAAGGGGGATACTGTGCTCCAGTATGGACCTCCACTTTGAACATGCAGAACTCATGGGATTGAATCCCAGAAAAACAGACCTGAGTCCCCCCCGTGGGCCATCCGCGCTGAGGAAACAACACTGGTGTTTCCTTGGGGGTGTGTCACGCCAGGTTGCTCATCGCCCCCCCCCCCCCCCCCCCCCCCCCCCCCCCCCCCCCCCCCCCCCCCCCCCCACAACCCTGTGTCACAGCTTTTCCTCTCCACTGCNCCCCCCCCCCCCCCCCCCAAATGTCTTACTGTGACATCTACAGGGCAAGCGCAAGTGCAGCCAGATGAGTAGCATTCTCCTCCACATGTGTTAAGTCACCTGATGAAGCAAACAACCTGAGGAAAAGGGTGTCTCACAGCATGCACACCGCAGACGGCGTACACCCCGTTCACCCTCCGAGGTGGCACTGGAATGTAATTAGCTACAGTTGGGAGGAGAAAAGGCTCAGGTCACTCAGGTTACAATATGGTGAACTACACAGGCTGCAGGCGGCATACGGTGTATAAATTAAAAGTAGACACCGAAACCGGGTTGGCCATCTGCGACGGTTGTAAATAATGCAGGGTGACGGAGCACCGAGGTGCCGTGTTTCCCCGTGTACAGTGATCTCCATGCACACGGCAAGGCCCTGTGACCCTTGCTGTCAGCTGCGCCACCCGGGTGGCTGCTTCCTTACATCTTTATTTCGGTTCCCGCTTGCGAGACACAGAAGGGAACTCGGAGTGAGGGTGAAGAGAGGACTGTGCCAGAGAGCTTCGGTGCCCCTCCCCCACCGTGCCTGTCCTCTGGTGAGCCTGGGCCTATTTATTTGATAATTACCACAGAGCCATTACAGCTGATTTTAAAGAGCCGTCGCAAAGGCTTCTAAAAGCAATTTCATTTTAAATCCCCAGCAACCCCAGCTATACCCCCCCTACACACATGT
This sequence comes from Arapaima gigas, assembly GCA_900497675.1. Lineage (NCBI taxonomy): Eukaryota > Metazoa > Chordata > Actinopteri > Osteoglossiformes > Osteoglossidae > Arapaima > Arapaima gigas. Next base: position 215,672 of record UFQX01000032.1, read on the forward strand.
TATTAGGCCAGCAGCAAGCTGGTGCAGCACCCATACCAAATTAACTATCCTGCCCTACAGCACACTGACAACCTGGAGGAAAGGGGGAGGGTGGGGGTAATAGGGAGGGGGCAGGGGTAATAAAGATTGGTTTCTAATAAAAAAGTCAGCTTCCCTACAATATAACCCCCCTTCACACTCACACACACCTGTGTTCTTGCCATGTGACCCCTGTATATCAACATGCCTATTAGAATGGGAAATGCACTGAAATGAAATGGGCTTCAGGATCAATAGGCCCCTCCTCTTTTTGCCTTCATCATCTCCTTTTTCATCTTTCTTCTCTGTTTGTGTTGGACAATTAGCAGGTGGCCACCAACCGTACACCGTCGGACAGTGACCCCCCCCCCCCAGCCACCCCCCTCTCTCTTCCTTCCTGAACCACTTAGCACTTTTGACTGACTTTCTCCTCTCCATTCAGTTTGCTTTGGAAACAAGGCGTGAGGCAACAGGGGTGTTCAGAGAAAAGCGAGGAGAGCAACGTTCTAAAAACACGGCTTCTTCAGGGGGCAAAGTTTCCCCGAAAAACAGGTAGAGCGTTTTGACAGCAACAGCTCCGTGTGCATCCTGGGAAAGTGTGGTAGTTAGGCCATGCACTAACCAAACACCCAGCAGTCAGAATATGGTGGTGATGATGATGATGATTATTGTTCTTTTAACTGATGCTCTTTTCAAGGTGACTTGAAGTAGTCTTTTCCAACAATGTTATGTTTGTACACTAAATTGCTTGCCGTGGTTTACCCATTTACACAGCACGGCATACTTGCTGTATCAAATCAGACTAAGTACCTTAGCTACAGGTACCAGATGGGTATGGGGTTAACTGAGGTCATGTCCAAGTGGGGTGTAAGGCCACAATTACACAGCTCACTTTATGTTTGGTTAATACACACAGGCACACAATGTCCAACTGTCCCTCAGTTTTATTCCTATTGACTGGCTGATTCCTGTTCCTATTGATTATTTAGCTGACATCTCCAAGACGACTCACGATGTTAGGTTTGCACACCAAGCTGCTTAAAATGGCTTGCACATTTCTAAAAGGGCATTTTTAGCTGTGTCAGTTTAGAGTAGTTACCTTGATCATGGCTGTTACAGAAGAGGTGTGGGCCATTGTAGTTGAAGGGTAACAGCAGTGACCACTACGCCACCTGCTGCACACTACCTGTCACTGAAGCCCTTCGCTAACCTTTTCCACTGCATATATTAATATGCGTCTTCTCTACATTCCACTGTGTCCTTTAACTTTGCCTCCCTCTCATTCTGTACCCCTCTGTCCCTCTGCCTCGACCATTTCTTCTACTCTGTCAATGGCTTTCTCTCTCTCTCTCTCTCTCTCTCTCTCTCTCTCTCTCTCTCTCTCTCTCTCTCTCTCTCCCTCTTTCTCTCTCGCTTGCTCATGGCCCTTGCTGCCATGCAGCGGCGGGAGAAGTGGGGTTTGTGGAAGGACTAATACGCTCATTAAAAAGGCATGCTTCACCGTCAAATGCCAACTGCGGCCATTCCCCTACCCCGTTCACTCCCCTTCTCGCTGGCAACCTGACACCCCCCCCAGCGCCCCCCTCCGCACCCCACCGTACCACTTCTTCTCTCCACCAAAACAAACACAACGAATTCAAACAAACCCACCCCAAAATGGTTGTGCACAGAGCCGCCATGGCGGAGGGAGAAATGCTTTCGCCCTGCCCGTCTCCTCCACAATGTCAAAGGCTTCTCCCACAATCAAGGCACCTAATTAGAAGGATCATAAATATTCAAGGAGCGAGAGAGCAAAACCAAGCAGAGAGGAGGAGAGGGGAAAACGGAGCTGAGCGGAGCAGCAGGAGAAGAGAAGGATGGAGAGGGGAGATGGAGAAGCAGACAGTGGTCGGGGCACACAGGAAACCTTCTTAAAACACCCATATTTCTCTTTTGGCTTTTCATGTTTGGTACGGTTGAATACACACTTTTACATAGCAATTTATACCCTTAAAAATTTCACCAAAGGCGTCTTACTCATGAACCTTCCAGGTCCTTTTCATTTGCAATCTTTTGATATTTTTACGTGTCTGAGGTTTGTAAAGAGTGCGTCTGTGTATTTTACAAAATTTGTTTAAGTTTTTGTCCAAGCTGACTTTAGATAAGATCAAGGGTGGGGTTAAAACCTGGTCTTCAGATTACAAGGCAACCTCTCTAACTGTTACACCACCTGCTGTCCAACCACACTCACTCCATTTGCATAATTTGTTTACCTTAATCACAGTGCTTAATTTGTTCAAATGATTTCATATTAATACCGTAAACAACAAAAAATCTGAATCAATATAAACTCCTTTTCATGAGCACAGATGATGTCCTGAGCAACACAGTATATTAAGTTACATATAAACTATTTTGACCCAGCACCTTTCTCCAAGGTGACCTATAGTGTTCAGTTTGTACCCCAATTTACTTACAATTATTAACTAATTTATACAGCTTGGTAATATTTACTGTATCAATTCGGGGTTCGTACATGCATCAAGAGTACAACAGCAGCAGTGGGGATGCAAAACCAGGCTCTTTGACTGTAAGGCCAGGGCTCTGACAACTATGATGCCCTGTTTTTAACCATTGCCATGTTTACATGACCCAGAGAACAGGCAGATGTCATGCAATATCTGTACTCCTGCTTCGCAGAGGCAAACATGTGCAGTTCCCACGAAAATCAATAGAGGATAACGTGAAGTTCATACACTGCCCTCCCCTCACCTCTCCCGCCCACCCACCCTGGCCTCACAGGTCCCTGACACATCTCCTGCTGGCCTCCTCTTCCGACAGTGTACACACACCTTGGTGGTGACTCCAACTGCCATGAGGCAGGTGTGTGTGTGCAGTTTTTCATTCCAGCCAAGCCTTTGTCGCTTTTTATGTTGACTGACTTTATGTTGCCTTCATTCTCACCGCAGATGTTGATGCCAGATTAAAATGGGTCTGGAAGGTTTGCGCACATGAGCAGAACCCAGGTTTGGCTGTGGGGTCCACGGTGCCATGTGGATGGTGGAGCACAGTGGAGACTTCATACCACAACTTGGTCTCAGTGTCTCTTACTGTCTCTTCTGCTCCACTGGGTCTGTGCCCCATCCCAATTTGTCCAGTGTCTCAGGGGTCACTGAACTGGGCTCACAGCATGCAGGGGGGTTGTGGGTAGGGAAGAGCAAAAGGATGGTGGAAGGGATGATACGTGGGACAGAAGGGGTGAACTGAGGTGAAGCACACATACACTGAGACTCCCCCCAAACAACAAAGCACAACACAACCCAGGTGTGTGAACAAAGGTGACAGCAAACAAATACCATCCTTGTCATGTTCACAAGGACTTAACACACCCAGATCACTAAAGTCACACTTAAGCATTTACACTCAAGCACAAAAAATTCCTCAGTCGATCGAGTGATGCTTTATATGCTAACGCACCCAATGAGCTTCCTAACAACACACAAAGACCTTCCGGGGACGCATACACCAGAGTGCTGTGAGGCATGTTTAGTGTAATGAACAGCACAGGGGCATGGAGACGGTGCAGCCGCCATCTGGGGCAAGAGCTGTACACAGCAGCAGCCTCAGTCATGTAGAAGAGACTGAAAAGAGCACTGACATTCAACTGAGTGGAAGGCCACATTCCCGGAGACCCCCAGCCCAGTGTCACCTCTCCCCTCCTCCTTCTCTTTTGTGCCTCTTACTCTGTGTGTGTGTGTGTGTATGTGTATGTCTGCCAACACAACAGCAACCTCCTTCCATCCATGTCATCTGGTTGTTTAGCTTACACTTGCATACGCAGTTTCTGCAGCTTTTAACACACTTGGGACACAGCAGTTCTCCATTTGGGATTCGAACCTCTAACATCTGATTGCAACAACATTTGGTGAAATGCTGAAACACATGTTACTAAGAAGCACCTTGAAAGCACCAGGACATCAGTCTGCTGAAGGAGATCTTTGGCGTGAACACCAGTTTGGGAATGGGATGTCTGGAGAAAATAAAGCGTAGAGCCCAGGGCAGCTGGAGATGTAGTGGGTCAGAGTGTCAACGTGCAAACTGGAGGTGCTTGGTTGAAATCCCACTGAAACACTTTTAATCAGGGTACTTATGCTCAGTTTATACACTGAAAATTACCCAGCTGCATAAATGGGTCACTAATGTATGTACCTTAGTGGACAAAGCTAACACTGGAGAAAAGTTTACTTTACTAAAAATAGTAATAGTAAAAATTTGGAAAGTTTTCCAGTATGTTAGTCAGACACAAAAAGGCGGGATTATTATCATGAGGCTAGTTTCTTTTAATTACCAGCGAACACCAGTTGAAATTCAGGTACCACTTTAGTTCCCCAGTTGAAAGGGACACAGAGAGGGAATGAAAACAGGAGAGGATCACTGGAGAGGCACTGGAGAGGAAGGAGGGAAAAGAAGAGGAGGAGGAAGTGAGGACAGAGACAGATGGATTGGTGCCGAAAGTGCTGGAAGGAGAGAGAGAGAACGATGGGCTGATGAAAGAGGGGTGTGTGGAGGGGTGTGTGGAGCAGAGAAGTTCCTTCATAATTCATGAGGTGCATTCCATGTGCCTTGTGACATCCGTGGTGGCTGCCCTAATGCGTGTCCTCCATGTTGCCCTACACGCCAACACACACACACACACACACACACACACACACACACACACACACACACACACACACCAACACACCAGCACAAGATCATATGCACATAAGGGCAGGGCAGAAGGAACACTGCAGTGTCCCTGTCCTGTGCATGTGAAGGTGTGAAAGCGTGTGTGTGTGTGTGTGTGTGTGTGTGTGTGTGTGTGTGTGTGTGAGAGCAGGGATGAGCAGCAGAGTCCCCTCGAGTGACTGCCATTAACACTGCCATAAATCAACATAATCAGAAACAGCCAACCCCCCCACCCACCCTCAGTGCACCCCACCCTCTCTCATTCAAACTTACCCCCATCACTCCTATTCCCCCCATCTGTCTCCTTCCCCCAGTTGCCCTTTATTGCTCCTCCTTCCCACAGTTCTCCACAGTAGGTACACAACCATGTGACTGTGCCCAACCCCCACATAGTGCCCACCCCTCTTTTTTGAATAGGACATTGTGTGTGTGTGTGTGTGTGTGTGTGTGTGTGTGTGTGCGTGTGTGTGCAGAAGGTGTGCAACTGCCAGTCAGATGGCATGTGAGAGACACTGTGATGGACAGCTATCAGTCAGGAGGTGACATACTCTGGAGGATGCTAACACATCCCACTGTGGGACTCACTCTCATTCAGCATCTTAAACACACACATACACACACATACCTCTGCATAATCCAGAAAATGTCTGCTACACACCACCCTCCTCCTACCGCAGTGCTGTAGCAACATTGCCATGCTTCAGCAACCCCAAAGTGACACTGCAGGCATGACATGTATATATTACAGCGTTTCCACAACCGTGAAAGCGAGGCAACGCAGGCATTCACTGGGCGAAATTATTAACATATTCTCATTGGATGGGTAAAGGAGGCAATGCATTATGGTCCACCGCACGCATTGTTCTGCTGCAGTGCTGAGGCTGTAGACGGGCTGCGCCAAGCTTTTTCTCCTACACAGATATGGTTGGCTTCAACTGAAAATGTTTGACAGCTTTGGCTGGGGATCGAACCCACGCTGCTGCAACCTCAAAACCTGATAAAAAAAGGATTAGTAAACAGAATAAAGAATGGAGCTGGCAGCCAAGAGAACCACCATGGTGTCACCCTCAGAGGCCTAGTGAGATGTGCTCTCCATTCATTTTATCCAATCAGGGCACCAGTCAGCACAGTGGAGCAGGGGTAGGATGAGGGTTCAGATCCAGCTCAACCTCATGTGCAGCTTCCATGTTCACTCCATGTTTGTGTGGGTTTACTGCTATAGTCCGAAGATGTGTGATCCAAGTGGATTGGGTGCTCTAAATTGCCTTTGTGAGGTGTGAATGAAAGTGTGTGACTCCTCTGTAATGGATTGGCATCCCATCTGGGATGTACCCTGCCTCATACGCTGTGCTTCCAGGAGTGGCTTCAGACCATGCCTTGAACAAGTGGTTATTGATGATCGATGGATTATCTACAATTGCAGGGATCCACTGCATTCTCTGAAAAGATCATCACTCACTACACGTGCACATTTTTGATCCCCCGCATGTGCATGTATGTGTGAACATGTGTGTGCACCTTACCCTTCTATTGGACAGATGTTGCCCTCAGCAAGCCTTGTGATTCTCCTGTTTCTCAAACCAAATCCACACCTCCCATCACCCACCACAGCCTGCCACATACAGACCTCCCGTGAGGTCAGACCCAGATGTGGTAGAAAAAGATCCTCTTCATCAGAGCCATGGCCTCTGGCAAGGAGCAGAAAGGGGATGATGGGATAGATGGACTGAGTGAAAAAGATGGTGTGGCAGGATACAGAGGGAGGAAGAGGGAGGGATGGTGGGAGAGGAAAGAGCAGCGAGGCAAAGCCGGCCCTGTCCACCCTGATCACAGCTGCCCATTGCACCCTGTCCTTGCTGCTCTGCTTTCAGCTGCCCATTTTGTCAGTACAGAAAGGGATTGCGGCCCTCAGATCTGGTGGAGGAGGAGGAGGAGAAGGAGGAGGAGGAGGAGAAGGAGGTGGAGAAGTCACAGTGATATTCGTCTGTCAACATTCACCAGAGCTTTACTTACACTGCCCAGCTGACCAGTAGCCACCTGCCTGGACACCCATCTGAAAACCAGACCTAGCAAAATATGAATGGATGGCATACAGGCAAAGGGTGAAAGGGGACAAAGAGAGAAGGAGAGTGGTGGAGAGAGCGAGAGAGCAGTGGGGGGAGCGCACAGCGTGTGTCAGCCATGCTTTCTCTCCCTACGTCGGATCCGGCCATGTCTCCCGGCACAAACACACATCAGCTGCATTAAGTGAGCTGACAGGTCCATCCCCATTACCCGGGCTGGTGGCACAGCCCTCGCCGAGGCCCCACCGAGCGGATCCTGCGCTGGGATGACAACCCCACACACACACACACACACACACACACACACACACACACACACACACACACACACACACGCAAGTCAAACATGTGCCCACTCATACCTACAGATGACTGCACTTGCAGGTTCTCGTTCCCAAACACATAGTGTTCTGAAATCAAACACACACCGTAGGCAGCGCACAACACCCCCAACAACTGTGTCTCATTCAGTCAACTGCACACATGTTTTATCCTACTGACAAATAAACAATGAACACACAATGACACAAATGCCGTGGCATGTTCTCCACATATTTGCATGGGTGTCCACAGCATGTTCTGGTTTCCTCACACAGTCCAAACATGTGTTTCAGATAAACTGATGACTCTAGATTGGCCACAATGTGAGTGTGTTACAGTGACTGGTATGCATTGCTCTTCAGTATAGATGTGTGACGGATTGTATGGAATTTAGTGCAGTGTGTCTAACACTCCAAGCCACTAAATACTGATTATTAATTACTGAATAAATATAAATGTAAGACGGGGGTCCCTTTGGGATCGAGACTTTTTGTTTTACAGTTATTCTATATGCCGAATGGATTTATAATACAATACTACAAGATGTGGTATACTGCAACCTTTTAATAACCAGGCAGTTATTAACAACATATAATTTTCTCATACTAACTGGTCACCATAATTTGAGTCAACCTTGGAATAAATGACACTGTTTATAACCTTGGGTATGTATAATACTCATATCTGTACATGGGCTGAACTGTACAAATCTGACAGGGTGTGTGGGAGGGAAAGGGTGTGTATTTTTAAGGGTCTTTGGGGGCCTCTCTTTTACCTCATATCATGAGCTCAGTTATTGATTGTGTTTTATGAAGGGTTTGTGGTCAGAGAACCACACCCCTTAATTATTTACCCAACCATCCTGTCATGATGACCACAAGGGGGGGAGTTGGTTGTTGCACCCCACCCTCTAAGGGTCAGGGGGGTCTGGCACATTAGAGGCCACGATATCAGCAGCTACTGAAAGGCACATGGAGGAGCGGAGCTTGGGACGTGCCCCAGTGTGTCCGGCCATATCTGCCACTCTGTGGGCGGTTCCACTGGGCTGTCGGTCTGCAGAATCTATATGAAAACAGCCCTAACCTGAGGTAAAGCCCAGCAGTCAATACACCCTTGGCTGCCTCCCACTGGATTGCCATCGGTAACCTCAGGGGATGATGGAGCACTTTTGCTACTAATAGACCAAGTTCCACAGGGTCCTACGGTTAAACGGGGGGTCAGCAAGCTGACCGGGGGGGTCTGGAGTCTTTCTCTGTCTCTCGTATAACTGTCCCTGGAGAGGATTATACACTTCTTGTGTGCTCTCGTTCAGACAGAGAGAGCAGGCAAAGGAAGGGGAGAAGAAAAGGAATCGTGGGGGTGGGGGGGCACTGCACAGAGATGTTGTTAGTGGGTTAGTGAAGACGTTTTTCCTCAAATGCGATTTTTCTCCGCTGCTGACTGCAAATCCATCTTTAGCCAAACGATGGAAGAAAAGAGGAGAAAGGGAAAAGCCATCTTTATCCAAATCCAATTGCAGCGGGAAAGACAGAGCAAGGAAGAGGAGGAGGAGGAGGAGGAGGAGGAGCAGATCTGGTAATTTGTCTGAGGGATTACTGGGAGAGGGGGCTCCCCGGGAGGACCTGGGGTTCACAGGATCCCAATGCTGGCAGGCCTGGAAGTATATGTGTGAATGTGTAAGAATATGAGCACATGTTGGTTTTAGCGTGACTGCAAGTGTGTCTTTGTGTGCATCTGAGAGGATGTGTGTCACTGCACCCATTCCTATCTACACACAGGGCTTTCCTAGTGTGTGTGTGTTTCTGTGGGAGTGTGTATGTTAGAGACAGAAGCCCAACGAGGAGAAGTACTAGGCAAAGTGTCTGTCCCATCCAGTTTGTAGTTACTCAGCAACTTGTGTCGAAACTTGGAAAAAAGTGGTGACCCAAGGTTCTAGTACACTGTGTGTGCGTGCGTGCGTGCGTGCGTGCGTGCGTGCGTGTGTGTGTAAAGGGGAGACATACAGTGAGAGCTCTGTCTGACCTGCATTGACAGTAGACATACACCCCTCAAGACTTCCATAACTGATCTCTGCCCCTTTCTGGCCTTGCTTTTTCTACCCAAGGGCAGCCAGCAGCAGAACGGGGTGGCAGAAAGGCACTCGCATCAGTGCTCTCTGGGCGTAACTCCTCCTGACAGCCCCAATTAGGCAGTGTGGCAGCAGTCTCTACCAGGCACATGTCAGAATCAACCAGAACGCTTCCCCATTGCCTAACTCGTGGCGCCTGGCGTGGCCCTCCTGGGGGCAGGAGAGAGCAGGATGTCTGGGGCTTAATCACTCGGTGACTGAATCATGGAGCTCCTCAGAGGGGGTGAGGAAGTTGGCTGGAAAATACTTTATGACGCGATATAAGATTGTTTCATGTGCTTTGGCTGTATGGGGCGCACACACACACACACACACACACACACACACACACATGCATCAGCTGTGCACACAGAAAGGCTCAGGGACAGAAAGCCAGATATCTGTCACAGTGAGCTCCTGTCACTGTCTTTCCGTGTCTCCAGTTCCCTGTGCTGAGTGACACTGATACACTCTCGATACACTCCTGCCTCCAACACACACTGACACCCAGCGCGAGTTTCCCTGACTGGCGCCGATGCACTGACGCTCAGGAGGGGACAGTCACGGCAACTCGCTCAACTGGTGGATCCCTCCCCGTGATGCATTCTCATATGTGGTCCCACACACACAGACACACACACAGAAAGACACACGCACACGTGCACACGCAGAGGGAGATGCTGGCCCAGATTGGAGGGCACAGTGGGGAACTAAGCTGATTACTGTCACTCACCCTGCCCTGCCCTTCCGCAATTAGGTCACCTTCCGCGTCCCTCCGCCCGCCTTCCAACTCTGCGTTCCCAACTTTCGTGTCAAGGTGTTTTGCTGGCATGTTCGAAAAATCAAGTGATCTGCACGCAACACACCGATAACATACCATAGCAAGGCATATAATAATGGTAACAGCAATAATTTGTCATCCTTTTGTCAGAAATTATGAAAAGTCTGCAGTTTCGCTTACTTGCAAAATGCTGCTCTTTGCCTTTCTGTCGTCTTCAGTGAAATTACATTCAAATGTGATTAACTGACACAGCCAGACATTCATATTTCTAATCGCTGATGATACTGCAGTTTGAATACTCCTTTATTTCTGTATCTACGGAGGTTTCAAGAGAAAAAAGACAATGTGAAAGAAAAAGAAAGAAAGAAAGAACAACGTCTAAAAATGCACATTCCACTTTGAGTATTCCTTTATTTCAACAACTCTGAAGATGTCAAAAGAGGAAAGAAACAGATGAGTTGGGAAAAGAAAAAAACAATAACAGTATGATGAGAAACATATTTGCAAAGTAAAGCAAAGAAAAAAATCACTAAAGTTTCACTGTTTTTGTGATCTGTGGTCCATAAAAAACACTGACCCTTTTCCTCCATGTTCGCTGTTTCTATCCCTCTTATCTCACACACACACACACACACACACACACACACACACACACACACACATCATGCGCTCACACATCAGGCTACAGGTGGGGCCTTATCCCTCAGAGGCGATTCAGGATAAGTGATTTTCTTTGTTTCTCTCTCCATTCTGCCCCAGCACACCTCTCTGACACTGAGAGAATGGGGGGGCTGTTGGCAGCACTTACGGGGGCCTGCATTATTTATTGGCAGACAAAGCTAAGCATTTATGTACCGCGGAGACCACGCTGTAGAAAAAACAATAACAATAATAATAAAACAGCTAAAAAGGGGGGGCTGCCCTGAGGTCATATGCATGGTTGTCCATGTTCTGCAGATGCTTCTGTGAAGCTCCCTCTCTAGGCAGGATGTGGGTGCACATCCAGGGCAGAGACCCAGAGAGCTAAAGATGCACCTGTCCAGCACCACAGTCGCTCCTACTGGTTGGCAGGGCACACAGCTCTGGGGGGGGGGTCTCTGATATCATCAGCACTTTGACACACAGCTACTGCATGTGAACTTCAAAACTGACTTCACCTCCTTACCATGCTTTACTCAACACTGCTGCTCTGTGAACGGAACACATCCTGAACTGAACTGAATTTAGTCTTCTGCACAGGTAGGTAACTCATTACCTCGAACTACACAGTCCACTACATTTAGTTTATGGTAAATTTTGGTCAATTTGCATATGCACTCATATGTATTTGATTTATTTCCAGCAAAGGTTTCTGGCAGTTTTCTGCCAGCATAGGCAGTTCTTTATTCTGGTATTTTTATTCCCTTTAGATGATATTTGCAATAAATTCAGGGCTTTGATAAATTTGGTTGTGAGCACTGTGCACTTCAACAAAATCTGATTTACTAATGAAATCTTGTGCTCACAAAGGTTTGAAACAGTTTGTGTGTTTTCTATTTCTGACAGAAGAAGACAAATTAGATTTGGAGGTTGTGCTGTTTTATTCTTTTACAGCCCTGACCAATCAAGACCACCTACTTTACAGGAAAAAATGTGGATGGAGCCATGAAATAAAAAAAAAGTTTTTTTAATAACCATTATTTTCCAAGGCCTTTGTTCAAGGCAATTCACAATATTGGGTTTGTTGACTAAGTTACATACAATTATTGATCTATTTACACTCTAGAGTAATTTTTAATGCATTAATTCAGCAAAAGCCTTGATTAAGGGTACTATCAGGGATTTGAACCCATGCCCAGCGTGCTAGGTCATGTAATATCCATGAAAGACTGTGTGAGTGACCAATAACATGGATGCCTGTTGTGTTATTCAGTGTTTGAGTGGTTCAGTCCAGCTTTAATAATGAAGGGGCTCAGCTTTTGTTGCCTAAATCAAAAATATTATTTTTTTATTATTATTTTATCCTTATACTGATATGTTGCATCTCAGAAATCTGCAGAGAAACTGTCTTCCAAAAACAGCATTAATATTCGAACTGCATCTTCTGAAAGTCTGTGGTGCGGGTTTAGATCACAAGTAATTCCAGCAATTCCTCCATGTTTGGGAAGGAATATTATTTAATTGATGAAACAAATTTACAATTAATACTCTGCAGAGCTTAAGTAGTTGTTTCGAAATATGCACATAGTTTTAAGAAATAAGCAGATAAAGTACAAAACATGAGTACAGATGGTAAGTTATGATGAGGTTGTGTGTTGGCCTGAGTACATAATGGGTTGTATGGTGCCTCTCATTGGTGTGTGTGTGTGTGTGTGTGTGTGTGTGTGTGTGTGTGTGTGTGTGTGTGTGTGTGTGTGTGTGTGAGAGAGAGAGAGAGAGGGAGCTGACACCAGGCTGCTCTCTTTTGCCTGCACACACAAAGGCCTGTAATTATATTATCGTCTGACTAAGACTCCGCCCCTTTCTCCCCCTCAACCCACCCGAAGGCCACCATTCCCTCCCCCTCAGCCATGATAATTACCCCTATTGTACCCCAGACACTCGCCCATTGACAGACACACATGAAGAACCCAAAGGCACACGACGTTCAGGGTGCAGACGGGATCGTACACCACCATGCACGTGTACATCCCAACCCCCCACCCCCCCAAGGGAGGTTTCCAACTAGGCTGTTGCCAGCACCCCATCTGTTTACCCCTCTCTCTGCTGCCACCCCCCTTGCCCTCCTGCCCTTGGCACAGCACAGCTAAAGTGAACAAAGGGAGGAGAAGGACAATGAAGAATCCAGAGACACATTTAACCTCATGCTCATTGAGGCCTTTTACATCTGAGCAACACTGATCTCATCACGTGTTCGACGACCCCAACACACCCTTCTCCTCCAATAATACTACTGGGAGCCCACAATGAATGTCCCTCCAAAAAGCCTACACCAGTTTTTCACGTGGCATTGTGTTTACTTGAGCATCTTTAAGGGAACCAGGGCAGTAGGTGGCTTGGGACCTGACGGATCCAGGTTTGAATCCTACTTCTTGCTGTAGGACCATTGAGCCAGACACTTGTCCAAAATTGACAATGCAATGCATAAAGTGGGTCAAAAATGACCAGGCCATGCTATCACGGGATATATGGTTTCAATTAAAAAATTTTTTCGTCCAGAAAATTAAAGAAAAAAATTTGATACCTCTCCATTAAAGTTTTTTGTTGTTGTTTTTTCAGTCAATCATGAACAACATGGGTCCAAAATGGGATAACATTCTAAATTGCTTTGGAAAAAAAGTCTGTTGAATAAAAGTAAATGGAGCCCAGCTTAAGAAAAGTGGTTAATGAATGAATGGATGGATGGATGGATGGATGGATGGATGGATGGATGGATGGATGGAAGGGAATCTAGGGTTCTTTATTAATCAATTAATGAATTAATTAATCAACAATTTACTAATTGATTTTTTAATATAGTGTAAAACAGTGCAGTGTGCAATACATGGAGCATGTAAGTCCTAAGTCTTAATGAACTTATACTAAATTTTTGTACAAGAGAACGATCTAGAATGTCTTGGAGGCAGCTGACTGGACACAGGCAGCTTTTGATGGTGATCTGACTGCTGCTTTTGATGATTTTGGAGGACAGGTGTAATTATGCTGGATCAGAAGACAGGTTTATATCAACCTTTTGTCTTCCCTCTAGAGAACAAGTTTATTTTGCCGTTATTACTAATGTGCACTGGATACAAACATAACTTCAATATTTAAACTGAAGGTTTCAAGCAAGGCTGTTTAAAATGACATCAGGGAACAAAATGTTATTGGACCTATCGTACATCATTCAAGTCTCTGTCTCAAACAAGCTTATCTTTGAAAATAAATGTTTTTTAGCTTTCGCTTTTCTAAAAAACATCACTTAATGTTAAGTTAGTGCATTTATTTACCCATTCATATACCTGGGTAATTTTTGCACAGAGTAATTCAGAGTTAGTACCCAGATCATGGTACCACAGTGGGAGAGGAAGTTCAAAAGCAGGTCCTTTAATGGCTCCAATGACTACGCCACCTCATGCCCCTTCCCACATTCTAACACCTTCTTCTCATTATGACACAGGGTGACCTTGAACAGCCACTTAAGCAACCTGTGACCTGCTATCTTGACCCACCATAACCATAAAAGCATCTCCATGAGAGAGGAGAGCAGCTGAATGCAGCAGCTCCATATGGAGCTGCCACTTTCCCTGTGTATTAAAGTTTAATACGACTTCCTTGTTCAGGTACACTGAATAACTTGACAAAAATCACCGCCATGTAGGTCTGTGGTTAAGTGGCTGTGAGGAGCGGGTGCTGAGCTGGGGTGAGTGATCATTCGGACGCGCTTGTGTTTACATGCCCCGGTACAGCCGTGAACAAATGCTGCTGCTAATGTACTCCCTGCACTGGTGACGCACAGGGCTGAAACGGCCCCCTCGCCCCCCGCTGGGTTACAACACAGCCTGAGCTGGCAGACCTGCGTACAAGTACAGATACTACACAGTCACTGTACAACAAAAATGCTGCACTCACAAGGTGACCGCTGTCTTACATTTATTCATGTAGAAGATGCTCTTCTCCAAAGTGATATGCAATTATTATTAACTAGATCCTCACTCACACTTCTACAAAGGTAACTTATAATGCTAGATAAACTGCTTCATGCTCCCTACAGTCACTCACCCATTGATATAGGACAAGAATGTAACACAATCAGTAAGTATCACACACACACACACACACACACACACACACACACAAACAAACACCACACAAATGGTAGTTTATCCACTGTTTTTGATGAGGACCAACTTCATCTATATTGTTTTAAGCCTTTCTGTTGTTTTTGGTGGTGGAGGTGTTACTTGCACTGTTGATGTTATGATGTTGGAGTGTTGACCTTAAAGTGGGTGTGAAGGTGTCCATCAAGCCTGATCTAGGCCCTGAATGTACACTGACAGTGAGTGAAATTTGGTGGATGTTGGGTGATAACGTGGAAAGGCAATTTGGGTGATCAGACATACGCAGTACGTGGTCACTCTCTGAATCTGCTTCAAGATGCTTTCCATGTGCATTCATTCCAAAACTTCAGAGCCCAGGATTCATTCCTGCCATCTGACCTTCAAGACAACCTGAAGGCAGATCAGGTGGAAGTCACGTCTCTTGGTACTGGTTAACTGTTCAGATTTTGGCACTGTAGAGTAATGAAGTAAGCACCACAGCCTTGTACATCTTCAGCTTTTTGGACAGGTTGAGGCCATGGTGATTCCATACTGAGGACTGTCAGTTACCAAAGGCCTGGCCAGCATTAGCGTTTTGGGCTTCCTCTGCACAGTGATGGTGCAATGAGAGAACGTGCTTCTGAAGTAGGTGAATTTGTCCACAACAGTGGGGCAATGCCCATCCCCACTAATGCTTGGCTTTATGCAGTCTGTAGTGGGTGCAGACTGGGGCATTACTAATGTCTTCTCTGAACACACACGCACATCACTAAGTTCACATATGTCACATCTCATATCCACTTTGGGCACATTCCCAGCCCATCCCCCACCCATCCTGCATCTTTTGCTCTCTTCAATTGCCCAACAGCCTCCCCCCCACCCTGCCACAAGGAGGCAGAACTCCAGGCCTGCCACATTACCATTATTGATAGAGAGTGAGGCCATGGCGGGCCGGAGGTGACGGCCCTGTGTGTTCATAATTGTTTAATAGCCTGCGAACATGGAGCAGCCCCCCTACCCCCCGCCCCCTGCCGAGGGGCCCTGAGCGGGGAAGGGATCGATCGGAAACGTAGCCTGTAACTGACACGCCGGGCAGGCCGCACACAGCGGCAGCCAGAGCCGATTCATTATCCTCCTATTGGAACAGCCAGGAGGCCTTGGCTGCGCACTCTGTCAGTATCTACTTACATACATAACACAGCGTTTATTTATTCATCGCTAACGTCTCTTACCGTTACAGCTTCAATATGTGTCAATTGAGGGCAAATATGTACCATCAACAGAAAAGGGGTGCGATAGATTAAACGTATTGACGTACTGCACGGACATGAATGAACACCGTCACACAACACGTAACAGCAGGACCATTATTTGCGATTACTGGTTGGTGCTGTGAGTCAGGAGAACATGCAAACAGCTGTAAAATATATATTGCTACTTTAATAATAAAAGAAAAAACCTGTTGTTGTGTGTCAGTTCTTTGCCCTCTGTGACATAAAGAACTGTTAGTATTAGCCTAATTTATAAACATAAATCAATAGCATCTACCATGAATAAGAATTTAGGTGGCACCTTTGTCCAAAGTGATTTACAACACTAGCCATACTATACTCAGAACAATGTAACAGACATACTCACATTTGCACATGAACACACACTATGGGCAATTTAGAGCAACCTGTTCACCTGAACATATCTTTGGACTGTGAGAGGAAATCAGGGAACCTGGAGAAAACCCACTCAAACACACAGAGAACATGCAAACTTAACCAGACCCTGTGGAAAGGAGCTGTGAAGCACTAGTGCTACTTGCTGCACCACCCAGTAACACACATGAAAATTCACTGGCATCAAAAATATTTTTTCATGATAAACATGTGAACAGGTGTGAATGTCGTATGTGGTTTACTCATACAGGCCCAGTGGTGGGACCAAGCTAACCCATCTATAGTTACACACCACCTATGGACATGCCACAATGGATGAGTCCTGGTATGTGACACAGTGGCATTTGTCCAACCAGCCTGACAGGTGCACCTACACCTGGTGGCTGAAGGGTTAACCTTTCTGCCAGGTAGAGAGAGAGGGAGCAGCAAGGATGGGGGGGCTCTCCTAACAGCAACCATGTGGCTAAAGCCATCTGTTGGCATGGGCTAAATTAATTAGCTGAACTCATTACAATTTTGCAGGGAGCCTGGAGCTGAAATTAAAGTCTGCAGCAACCAGCAAAGACCTCTTCAGCTTGCCCCCCCCCTTCATCGCTCTCTA
This sequence comes from Arapaima gigas, assembly GCA_900497675.1. Taxonomy (NCBI): domain Eukaryota; kingdom Metazoa; phylum Chordata; class Actinopteri; order Osteoglossiformes; family Osteoglossidae; genus Arapaima; species Arapaima gigas. Next base: position 232,715 of record UFQX01000032.1, read on the forward strand.
TCACTGCTCCATCTTGCTTATCGCTCCCTCCATCTCCTCTCCTCTTGTCTTTTTTCCTTCCATTCCTCCTTTGTGCTTCCTGATATCAAAAGTCTGCATCTCCTTCTTGCCCCGATGTGCTGCTACACCATAATCCCACCACCATCTCTTTCACCATCTTCAACCCCTGGCCTCCTTAAAATATACCCCACCTCTCCCTCTCTCTCTCTCTTTCTCTCTCTCTTTCAGCCTCATTTCCTTCTCGCCCCACCCTGCTTTCCCTCGCGTTCATATTCAAGAGGCATTCACACAAATGAAAGAAACCTCCTCTCATCAACAATTAAAGCAGAGGTAAGTGAACAACACCTTCACCTTTGGCACAATCCAAGTTCTACACCACTGCTACTCCTGGATTACTAGTACTGCTCCTCACCACACACAACTACATACACCCTCCCAGAAGATCACTGCCTTCACCTCCCACCTTGCCAACCCCGTACATACCACATCACAGGGTCTCCTCCACCACACACCAGTATTCTGTAGATCCAGGCTCTAATTCTGCTCACTGAATTGCTATTTAGTGAGTCAAAAAGTCCGTAATGCTTCTAGTAACCTAGCCCATTTACGCAGCATTTCCAGGCTAGAGTACATCACTATGTCAAGTCATATGCAAAGTGGGCACAGGTCTTCATCTATTCATCAGAACATATAAAACCTGTAGCCTGCAGTTGATCCAGTTGAAGATTTTACTCAATATACAGAACTCATTTACATTTACTGCATCAGTAGATGGTTTTCTCCAAAACAACATACAACTCAGAGAAAACAGTGCATGTCAATAACAGACTGGGATATAGATACAGGTGTGTGATTCTCAAAGTAAGGTCACTTAGTCCAGTTCCACCATTTGTGGCAACATGCATTACACAGCAGCTGTATACTGAATTGATAGGGAGTACAAAAGTGTTTTTTTTAACAGATAATGTAGTAAAAGTTTATGGAGTGGATAGGTCAGGAGGAGAGTGGGTCTGTTCAGAAGACGAGAGGGTCCATATCTCATCACACACAAGCCTGAACCAAGATTGATTGTGTTGATTTTGGAATGAGAGAATGGGATAAAAGAATAAAATATACTGAGGTAAATGTTTTGAAGCACTTTTATATGATGTGTTGAATATGTGATAATGCAGTTAACTGTCAACCTGCTGCTTCAATAGTCTCAATTTCTTAGCGACTGGCCATCCTATCCACCACTGTCCACCATTGTCCACCACTGTCCTCCACTGTACACCATTGTCCACCACTTTACACCACTGTCCACCACTGTCCTTCTGGTCTGGCAGTGTTAAACTTTTTCACCACCATAAGTAGTGTGGTGGTTTGAGCTGTTACCTTCCGGCACCACCTCCTGTTGCTGGTAAAGTACTTACCCTGAACTGATACAGTAACAATTACCCTGCTGGATAAATCATTGTAAGCAGATGAATGCTGTAAGTTGCTTTGGACATAAATAATGTTAGCTGAATGACAGGTCTACTGTACTCTATCCTGTCTTCTGCTATACACATGCCATAGGTGCCAATCACAGTAGCCCCACTCACATTCCCCGAAACTCCTGCCCCAAGTTGGGCAGAGAGTGCAAATGGACAGACGGGAAAGGAGAACAGAGCGGAGAAGTTACTGGAGAGAGGGAGATGTAGTTACTTGGCAGCGCGGTCTATTTAATGTCTGTAAACAGCATGATGGAGAACTAGGTCAGCAGCTCCCGGCACTAAAGGCACCTTCTCAGACCAACACCCCCATGCCCCACCGCTCCTCACTCCCCCACTACCTACCCAGCCTGGAATCTGGGGCAGGGGACACTGGGACACATATGCCGAGACAAACACACACACGCAGCCTGCTCCAATTGTTGTCATTTTTAATGCTCCAGAAATGGACCACTCGCCCGGCGGTGACGTCGCCATGGGAAGGCGAAGCTGTTGCCGTGACGCAGACCCAAAACAGACGGAATTGCCACATAGCATCACAATCAGCCGTCTACTATTTCTGACTGTGTGGACCGGGATAGAGGCGTGGGATCTGGTATAAAGTATCAAGTGAATGCATGGGGTCAAGCCCTCAGTGACTGTTCTTCACTATGAATATCTGTCCAGCGGGGAGCAGAAAGACTCTGCATAAGAGGTCATGTTGGCACTTCCTTTTAGGTCTAAGTGTCATCTATTGCTAGAACTCCACCAATCCCAGGATTCTTTGCCCTTTCTAACTATGTGCTCAGCCTTGGTTCTGCATCACCTCTCATCAAACTTCCCCCTCATTCCCTCCATCTTTGCATGGATCCTCATCACAGTTCTTTCCGGGCTCATCATTGCTCGCTCTCAACCTGAAATCCTGGTCACATCGATAACCCTTAATAACCCTGCCACCCAGTGCCTTTCAGGACTTCCAACTGGGACAGAATAGGACAGAAAAAGCCGACCTGGACAGGCAGAAGGCAGCATCCAGAGGAGAGGGATACAGAAGAAGAGAGAGAGAGCAGGAGGAAGAGAGAGAGAGAGAGAGAGAAGAGAAGGGGGTGGGGTGTGGATGGGGCATTAATTATTTACAACACTCCATATTGGAATATTAATGCTAAAAGCAATCGGGCAACCCTTCATTAAATTAACTGAGATGCGGCGAGAGAGAGAGTGAGAGAGCGAGAGAGAGAGGGAGGCAGTGCAGGGGAGAAGGAGTGCCTGTGTGCTGTTAAAAGGCCCCAAAATTAGTGAAGCAAAAATGCATCCATTAAGTGGCACTGCATCTCCCACTTCAACTCCCTCCCCCTCCGACACTTTGTGCGCAAAGCGAGGGGGACAACGCCGGCACCTGCCGCACAAGGAAAAACAAAGTGCAAAAATGCTACAAGTGCTTGTTCAGGGCTTTTCTGAAAAAAATATACATTTTTAATCCCAGTTTTTTAAAGTGCCTGTTCAATTTTTAAACTGCCTTACAGGGGCGGCGGCCCTGCTGTCCCTTTCTCCCCTGCGGCGTCTCCGTCTCCTGTCCCCTTGTGCCCTGTCTTATGCCATTTCCCCCCAACGCTGCCGCCCCCTTTTTAACTTTGCTTCCTTCCCTCCCTTCCCAAAAAGGATTTCCCCTCTGCCGCTCCACCCCACCCCCTCACTTTAAAAAAAAAAACTGAAAGGTGGCGACAGTGCCGAAAACGGCTACAATAAACACATTTGCCCATCTCTGAGGGCTTCAATTATTCATCCTTGCGAAGTCACTGGAGCCTGGGATCAAAGAGCCAAGAGAAAGGGAGGAGGAGGAGAGGAGAGGAGGGGAGGAAGAAAGGATCCCGGTGCTGTGACACACAAACAGCGGCACTGAGGCACGCACACGCACCCACACGCCTGCACATATCTATATATGGAGTCTCTCTACCCATTAGTGGCTCCCATAAACCGTGGACGTATCAGCAAGGAAATCGTACATCTAATCTCCCTGGCACGATGCACTGCAGTTACTGACCCCCCCTCTTCTGTGAGCCATCTCGGCTTAGCGTGCCTGCAGAGCACACATGTGTAGACGCGCTCATCCACACGTGGAAACAGACACAAAAAATAAAACCGCACCAACTCCCTGACCGTCAGCCCGTGATGAACTTTCTGTCTTCAGACAGCACCTATCAGTGATGAAGACTCACCTTCAGTGTGCTCAAAAATACAACAAAAACAAAACAAAAAACTGAAAAACCGTGTGCTCAATTTCCATTTCCGGCAGCCATTCCAGCGCATTTGCTCCTGGCTTCTGTGGCAGTCGAGGGCCTTTACAGGGAGCCAGCACCGGGTGGGCAGGTCACACATTGTTGGTCCCATCTATCCCGTCTTTCTGTTATGTCTGGTTAAGGCCCAGAACAACACACACTGCCACAGTACAAGAGCACCAAAATGTTTTTACTAAGTAAGCAGTATGGCAGCACAGTGGGTGACTCTGATCCAGATACTGGGCCAGAGCTGTGCATTCAGATTTGGGGTTTAATCATGCTCAAGGTGTGTGGCATTTGAATTTTCTCCCCTTCTTCCCTACCCCAAGACATTTATGCAGCAGTCAACCAGTTCCGTACCGTCCCCTTCCCAAGAAAACCACGCAGCTATCGCCATGTCCAGAATTCCACTCAACAGCTCCCCTACGACACACAGGATTCGTGCATCTTTTACTACAAAGCATGTGTGTTTTTATTTGCACTTGCTTGCCTGGTGTGTGTGTCGACATGCATCATTTTGCAACATTGTCGACTGCATTTCGGTATACAGTGGATACAGCACGGGGTGCATGCCCTTGCTCGGCTGTCTACAGGACCACATGTGTTGAATGTGTCTATGTGTATGCATGTGGGCACAAGCAGCACCGGCGCAAGCCAGTTTTGGGTAGCGCATTAGCAATGGGGGTCGCTCGCACTGCTGGCTCGCCCCAAGCGGATTATTGATTTCAGTAGCAGATGCGGCACGTATCAGGAATATGTCATATTGCATGTAGATTATTGGTCTGATCTGCACCGCTGATGCTGTTGTTGTTTTTGCTCTGTTCCTCTTCCCACTTCCACATCCCGCAGACCCTGTCCATCCTCGTGCGAGTTTCCAGATAGTGACTCAACTAAGGATGGGTGGAATCTGGGAAAGCTGGTAGCACAGTGGTTAAAGTAGCTACTATCCTCCTGAAGGGCTTGAGTTTGAATCCAAACTCCTGTTGTACTAACCTTTGAGCAAGACACTTACCTTGCACTGATATAGTACAAGTTGCCCAGCATCACATGCAGCTTAACAATGTAAGTTTGTTTGACAAAAACCATCAGCCAAATGAATAAATAATAATCTGTCCTGTAAGGGAGATGATACTTCATTTATCTTGCATGTAACAAAAACAATAGCACACTTCCTTTCAAGATAACTCTGCAACTTAAGGATCTCTCATTTGCTGGGGAAGCTGTGTTCATAGATGGGCCAGCAGGTGGCACAGTGGTTAGAGACACTGCCTTTAAACCAAAGGATCCTGGGATTAAATTCCCAGCCCAGGAAGTAAAATTCTTAGTATTTTTTGATCACCCCTCATACACTGGTGAAACCACTATATGCTACACAGCATTAAAAACCTCACCTGGGAAGTTGCCTTGGAAAAAGCATTTGACAATGAGTAAATAATGGTAAATGGCCTGGAAAAATGGATGAAGGAAGCAAAGCAACCTCCTGTTTAACTAAGAACATGTCTTCTGTTTCATAATGTACCAGTCAGATGCACAGAGCAGGGAGGGTGAGGAGAGCCTGCTGGTTGAAACCATCACTGAAATAATAAAGCAATGAACATGACAGAAAAATCGTCATCAACTGACCCGAGACCTGCTCTATCCTAAAAAAAACACACTCCAAACACTCCGGATGATTCAGTCTTGTAGGTGGTGCAAAAACCATCTAACAGCCTCTCATATGTATGTCTAGATGTGGGCACGTTTATAGTAATGATGAAAACAACTGATGGCTTCTTTTAGCTTATGCTTAGCAGACAAAAAGGATTTCAGTTAGAAAGCTGCTATCAGAGCATGTTGTCTTCCACATATAACGTAAACCTCCAATGTTTTTTTGTTCAAAAACATCTTACGTTCAATGTTCTGCTAGATTATTAAGAACTGCACTGCTTAATTTTGCACTTCTGTCTTCTAGGACTTTGCTGCCATAAACGAAACCAGCTTTTAAACATTTATTTAAATGAGCTAAAAATGTTCTACGAATTTCCGGTCATTTCCATGGAAACCATTAAACTGTTCTTGTAAAACAGGTCTTTTGTGACGGTTTTCATCTATGGCAACCACGGTCGCAGGAAAATGTGCGCGTGGCCCCGACTGAACGCAATTAATATAACTCCCTGCCGCATGCAGCCGGAGAAAACTTGCATGCAAGCAAACGTTTCGCATCAGTAAGTGGCTTAATAGCAGGAGGCTGAGGCTTCCAGTGATGAAGAACACATTTCTGGATCCATGTCATTTATTTTAGAATGGGAAGCAATATGGATTCATAGAATTCAATATTACACCATGCCAACCTACAGCGTGCATAACACGCACAGTGGGGGCACCAACACACACTGGTGCACAGTGCAGGGTCACAAGAGGGTATTACACCTCATAGTGACCAGGACAGAACAAGATGGTGGCACAGCAGGTAGCACTGCTGCTTTACTCTTGGGTTGTGGGGTCAGATGTAGGTTCAAGTGTGGCTCAGTCTGTGTGAACTGTACATGTTCTCCCTGTGTCTGCATGGGATTCCTCCCACAGTCCAAGTGTTTTGGGTGAATTGCCGTGTATGTCAGAGAATGAGTGTGTTGTACTGTTCTGCTGTATAAACAGGTTGTACAATACAGTATATGAAGCGTTTTAAGTTTCCTTGACTAAAGCTAAATACTAGTTAACAATCACAGTTTCTCACAGTGGAGGAGAGTGTCTGCTAAATAAATAAATGCCACATGTGCAGCATTGTTATCGAACGCTGCATGTCCTTCTACACCGACATAATAGTTTTTTTATATGTGTGTGAGAGCAAAAGAGAGCATCTCACTTACTTTCTGCACCCCCCTTTTCTGTAAGAAAAAAGACTGAAAAAATGGGACTCCATCTGCCAGCTCCTGGGGCAGTTCTTGCCCCACTGCCCTCTCTCTCTCTCTCTCTCTCTCTCACCCTGCACCCATCAGGGGTGGTGATGTCTGGAGTCTACACCACCACACTACTTTCTGCACTCGACTTTATTCTCTGCATACGACAGCTTTGTTATGTTGAGCTGTAGTGACGAATGCTGGGTGAGGACACGTCAATTCCGCCTCGACCGCAGGAGTGCTAGAGTGTGCAATGGGGACACATATCCCATGAAACAGAACCCAGTCATGTTCTGACACAGGTATACACACACACACACACACACACACACACACACACACACACACACGCAAATGAGGTTAATGAAGATGAATTTGGGCGCGAGTTGCCCCTGACATCCACCGTGTCTCCTCGCTTCTCATCCTTCGCGCTCTTCTTCAAGGACAGGACAGAGATACTGGTGCCAGGGTGGCAACGGGCTCCTCGCAGATCACACTGTGAGGGCCACAGAGACGGGTAGTAGCAGGGACAGGGGTAAAAAGGGGGCCAGCGGAGGGAGGGTAAGAGATGGAGCAAAGAGGTGGGAAAGACGGAAGGACAGGCATAAAGAGAGGGGCAGGGGAACTGAGGAGGGGGAGAAACAGGAAAAGGAAACGGTGGAGCCCAAACCATAAAGGAGCACTCTTGTTATGTCAATAAAACTCATTTTGAATGTGAATTGATATAATGAAAAAGACAGAAGTCAGGAGGGAGAGAGGAACGTGGGATCAATACAGGAGGCTGGGGTGGCGGGGGGGGGGGTAATGATCCACAACAGTGAGCTGACATGACTGACACATTCGGGGTGGGAAATAGGACAGGCAGCAGCACTGGTGGCACTCAACAAACACATGCATGTAGACCTCTTTCTTCAAATTGTGTAAATCTGGGCTCACAGGCATTTACACACAAACAGTGCTGGGGCATGAAGTGCACTGTCACAGAACATCATAAACACACACGCTCACAGCACATCAGGGGGTCAGACACACACATGTTCAAGCACTCTAGGAAAACACAGAGACACATGCACATGGTAAGGAAACACACAACACGCAAACACAAATTCTGAGAACGTTAAGTGCCCGCATATGAAAATACAGAAACACACACAGACAAATAAACACTGATAATGTCAGTTGTAATATGAGCAAAGTCACATATACTCCCACGCAGGATACATGTATGTTCACATACATGCAAAACCACTCATGCATACAGTCAGCTTCTCGTCACACTTGGTGGCACAAGCCTGCACGTGTACGCGTGTTCATAAGCAGTGCAAACAGTGAGTGCCTTGGCTGGCTCACAAACATACTTCTTTCTGTTTTGGTGCCCGTTATTCTCTGGTTCACGGTCTACAGCCACCTGTGCATGAGCCCACCTGGAATGATGGTCAAGGTGCACTCCTGCTCCGCCCTCTTTTCACGCTGCCAATGAACTGACACCACCCGGGTGGGTTAAGCGCTGATAGGGGGCCTGGTGTGTCCCTCAGCGGCAGCAGCCAGATGAGGCCGTGTGCTGCGTGCAGCGGGGGAATAAATCCCAGCCGAGTGTCGCCCTCCCTCCCTCCCTCCCCTGGCAGAACAAAGCCAATTTAGTGTGCCGCCAGGGGCTCCCAGCCACGAACCACTAATGACACAGTCCAGATTCATGATCTAGGACATCCTCATCTTCTGATAACACAGTTAACTATTTCAATTTTGCAGCATCGAACACAGATTATTTACATAGAAATATGGTGTGTTTGGAAACCACAGGAGCTCACTGTACCTGAAGCTTTTGCCAAACTCTCCCCAAAAAATCCCCCATCCAGTTCACTTTCATAAGAGATAAACTTGTTTATTATCTTTGCCCAAACAGATTTATAATGTCACATTTGTATACTAAGCTACTAACACTGTTTTTTTTATTTATACAGTCATTTTTACTGCATCACTTCAAGACTGTAAATTACTACAGCAGGAATGAGGACTGGAACTCAAGTCCTTGGACTGGAAGACTGCAGTTTCATTAACTAAGCACAGCACTATACCTGCTGATTTTAAATTTTGTTATATAATTTTACATACAACTTGAGCATTGAAAAGAAAATTGTTTCTGTGCTGAAGATGGTTTAAAAATACACATTATACAGTTTTTTTTTTCTTAATGAGAGGCAATGTGTATGTTGGAGACCACAAGAAAGGCACTTTAAATGATATGGGTAGGTGGAGGTCTGCACATAGGTACCAGCAGCTACAATTGATCCATATCCACCTTCTTCTGTGCATGACATAGTACTGCCATATTCAGACTCGAAACAAAATGCAAATGTATGTTTTGTGAAATTTGGGGGATACTCATTTTCTATCAATATGTATCACAGTTAACATATTAAAGGATTTTTAAGCCCATGGCTTTTTCCAGATACAGAAATGGAGTGTTCAGTTCAAGTCATTCAGGCATTAAGTGGCTCGTGTGTAAATTTAATGTTCTGGGGGTGAGAGGATGGCCAACACCAGCCATGGTGGAGATGAGCTCTGCGGGGGGGGGGGGGGCAGAGAGGGCGGGGGAGGGGGGGGGAGAATAAATAAGACTCGGTTTTCCCCTTGACAAAAATAAAAAAGGGAAGCNGGGGGGGGGGGGGGCAGAGAGAGCTGGTGACGGAGGGGGAGAATAAATAAGACTCTGTTTTCCCCTTGACATAAATAAACAAGGGAAGCTCTTGTCAGCCAGAGAGAGAGAGAGTGAAAGGAGTTTGGGGGGGGGGTGGAGGATGAGACAAAATACACAGTGTCTGGGGAGGAAAAAAATAGAGTACAAATGACAAAAGTATAAACAAGTATGAGAGGAGGTGAGGAAGAGCAGAGCTGGAGGAAGACAGGGAGGAGTGGAAAAGGAAACAGAAGAAGGCGGGAAAGGAATGACCAGAGAGAGAGAACCAGTGAGGAGAGGCAGAGCTTCAAAGGATAAGGAGGAGGACCTGAGAAGGAATATAGACCCCCACAGTTACTGGAAGACCAGACAGATAGAAAGAGAGATACAGCTGCATAAACAGTGTCAAAACAGTCCCTGCAATGGCTGGAAAATGTCTAAAATTAAAATTAAAATCATGTCACAAGGAGCACCAACAGTATCTGTGAGCATCTCCTCCATAGCCCAAAAGTCATAAAGTGCCCTATACTAGAAAATAATGCAAATATTTGGATTATTGTGATTCCCAGAAAAACTTGCACTTGTTGTCAGCTTTTCCAGATTACTGTTTACTGTTGCAATTTACTATGGTTCTATTTACTGTCATACTCATGATAAAAATATTTATTTACTGCATTTATTTCCTGTCATTTGCACTGCATTTCATGCCAATAACGCATGGTGAATATTGAGAGAAATTTCACACACACGCACACACACATAAACACACACGACATGTACGTCATGCTCCTAGACCCTGGCATCTCAAAAGTGACCTTTGTCCAAGGCTCCAGCAGCAGCAGGACACTGAGACACAGTGGGATAGGGCAGAATGTCAGTGGCCGTGTTACTGAAATGAATGGGGCAGAAGGATCTCGGAGGGATGTTTCTCCATGTCATCCTCAACAGGAAACCTCCCCTGACTCTCAATGGAAAAAATCTGACTGCAGTTTGACTCAGAGGAAATTGAACTGTGCCCAGAACACAGTGATAAATGATGTGGGTTAGCAATTCCACACAGATACACATTAAGAGCAGGAATACATATAAAAATACATTTTTAGGATATATGTAAATATGTTAAAACAAAAAGTACATGTAACGTACAATGCAATGTATATGAAGATCCATCTACCCATTATCATTAACTGCTTAATCCAGGTCGGAGTCACAGGGGTCTGGAGCCTATCCTGGAGTCTGTGTACAAGGCTATGGAACTAAACCCTGGCTGAGAGTATATTAAGGTGAATACCAATAATGCCTATAAATATTTGCCATATAAAAATGTGCTCCAGGGTATGCTGAAACACACATCATACACTTCTGGCACATTTTAATCTATTAAATATATATTTCTCTTCCATGAGGAACATCATTCAGTGTAAAGAAATAGCACATTTGGTGCCTATGAGAGAAAGTATATCATGCCACACAGTCTGTTTGGGGGAGGCGAACTGGAGGGGGTGCATGTGTCTGACACCACAAACATGTGGATGGGAGGAGACACTGAAGAAGAGAGAACACAAAAGCAAAAAGGGGGAAAGGGGTGGGCTTCCAAAAAAAACCTATACAAAACTGCCAGCCCGAAACATCTGACGGAGATTTGGCTGTTTCACTGCAGCAAACACTCTGTCTATTGCTATTATAATAATAATAGCTTCATTCCCATGATAATAACTCCTGGGCCGTGTGCGAGATCCTGCGTGTGACAGCCAGTGTGCATTAGACAGCCTATGAGCTTTTATGTGTGCGCTTCCCTGCGTTACTGTGTCAGTAAATTTGTCTTTCTCTTTTTTCCCTGTTTGCACTTCTGAGATTGCTTTGCTGCATGTGAATGACTCTGTTTGACTGTGACTGTGTGTGTGCATGTGTATGTGTGCACACATGCATGTGTGGGACTCTCAGAGGGGTGTATCACCAAGAATTTGTATTTGTGTGTGTGTGTGTGTGTGTGTGTGTGTGTGTGTGCGTGTGCGCGTGTGTGGGTGCTGTACTCTATCCTGACAAGATATTTTATTTCTTTATTAAATGTTAAGCATGAGCAGGGTGCAGTAAGGGAGGGGGGTAGTGGGGTTCAAAGGGGGTGGACTCTAGAGACCATGTATCAAGGCTGGGGTAGCTTTCAAGTGAAATGTATATGAGATTCAAATTGCATTCTCTTCTTCCCCTCTCCCTTCGTCTTATGGGACCCTTAGTCAGCTAAGCTCCAGCCTCACAAAGATTCAACACAAATGTTTCTCTCTCCTGCTCGCTCGCTCGCTCTCCCTCTTTTACATATTTATTCTCCAAAGGCAAGGAGCACGAACAAAATGAGACGCGGAAATAATGCGGCCTGTTGTTCTGTGGACGCCGCGTCTTCCCAAGAAAGATGATGATGAGAACGGATTCGCCTGTGGGATAGCTGGCTGGTTTACCATGACATGATGTTAAACTCTAACCATGTCAGTGGCTGTGGTGTTGTTTTTTTTTTGCTCTGCTTCACCTGAGAGCGACTGGAGCTTCCACAAACTACCACCACAGGTCTAAGCATAACAAATAAGTATAATGAATGCATTCACAAAGTCCATTTCCATAGACATGGTAGATAGATGACTTTCATTTTCAGCAGTAAGACCAAACACAGCATCTTCTTCAATAACCAGGGACACAAGATCCTGGTGATCATCAATATGTATGCAAATAGTTGATGATGACAGAAACTGCACACCTATAGACAGTGACTGGATCTAAACAAGTGACGGTTCCATTGTTCATGAATATTCCTAAGTATCTGCCTTCACTTTAGGTTTCGTGGTCATAACTGCTCCTCTAAACAGTGTGTTTGACAGTACTCAAATTCAACATTATATCTAAGGATGAATTCTAAACCCTAGGGGTAGAAACAGATCTTAAATTCTGTCAGCAGATATTCAGGTGTATGAAAGGAGAATGAATTAAACAGTAAATATCTCACTACGCTGCAGAAACAGCCAAGTTTATAAATAAATTGCAATACATCAAGGCTCCAAATAAAATGCTTTTATAATAAAGATATTATGATTGGTTCTTTAGAAACGTGAAGGAATATATTTATGATGCACATTAAATTTAATTAAACAGCATTACACCGAATTGAAATGAATGGAAATTCGCTTTAATGAAGATACCTGACCCAGGGGTTATGCGATCATGCTCCGTGTTCGAAAACGCATCATAATTGCTTCTGTATGCACGCACAATGCGTCTAAGCCGCTGAACCAAATCGCACGTAACTGGATCAAGTACACAAGCAAAACACAGCGGTGAACAGTACACACGAGTGGCTGTCAGACACATGGCCCAAGTATCAACTCAAACTACAGTAGAGTGGGTGGTCCCTACCATCCTCCATCGTAAACTAAGAGGACAGTAAAGCCATCCAGCTTCCAGTCAGTACTGCACATCTTGGTTACCTCCAGCAACATGCTAATGTCTCTATTTTGTAGTGATAATTTTTAAAAAATAAAAAACAGGAAAAAGGCCACGTTTATTACTAGTGTTGGAAACACACAAATGAGACAACAACAATAATGATAAGAAATGTAAATGCTTTACATGAAATGTAAAGCAGAAAACAGGTAGGCCCATGAGCAAGACTCTGGGGAACACCCAGGTGAAGTCCAGTACATCAGCTTATGGAGCAAAGACTACTCAAAAGGAGACAAAAACAGGCAAAAAAACACAACTCCCAAGCTGAAACTGCAAGATCAAGAAAGATGTTTTCTTCTAAAAATACTAAAGAACTATGTTGCCTAAGGCTCTTGAAAGTCTTTGCTTTTTTGCACAGAAAAAGACACACATGGATGCAGACACAACATTCGCTCGAACTGGCCACTGGAGTACTAGGAGGGAGGAGGGGAAATGGAGGAAAAGAAAAAGACAAAATCACCCAGATCGAAAAACTTTGGTCCGTTGAAGAGTCTATATATGTGTAATGCATATATGCATATACATGGAACACAGTACACCACTTCAACACAGATTCACCCCATTTATTATAGCATACTTGGACATAAGAGAAGTAGAAATATTAATTCTGTAAGAAGTATATAACAACAGAATTTATTTTCCCTTTCAAAACCTTCACTCTGCACTTCTGGATGAGGGATAAAAGGATATTTGCTAGAGTATTCTTACACCATTAAAAAAGGAACCCGGGCTCCAACCACCGAGAAGGTGTCTGTGATATGGACTCTACAGCCAGTTGCCACGATCCTCACTAATACTGACTGATTGGACCTGTGGTCTGTGTGGGCCTTTGGAGAGCTTTGTGGATATGGCCATATTAAAGGCTTCTCAGAGTTCCCGGGTGCTCAATATATTACACAGTGGCCATTGATTAGTCATTAATGACCCATTGAGAAGCCATGCTTCTGAAATGTGGTCGGTCAGAGCTCAGGCACATGGCTGTCAAAGGACAAAGAGAGGGAGCGACAAGAAGAGAGAACAATTGACAGAGAGAGAGAAGGAGAGGGAAGCCACCTGTCTTATTACCTCTTTCCGCCCTTAATTAGCTGGGATCAGTAGGAAACCGGAAGCCTGGAGTGAGGTGGACTCCAGGAGTTGATGGATATTATACAAAAGCAACTGGTTGGTTGCACTACAGTAACCTCCCCTTGAGAGTTTACTGCATACTGATGAAGCAGAATGGCCAAAGTAGGGACTTAAGCACCTAAATGACAACAGCAAAAATATCAAAAAATGACAAATTATACATAAATTACCACATCATAAACCTCTTAAAACCCCATAAACCCCAAGATTTTAAGGCCTCTTTGTACTGTGCTCTCCCTCATGCGACAGGCCGCTGAACAGCTATGGTTGTCATGCTAGCCTCTGCAAACATGTGAAGGGATGAAATAACATTTGAGGGGATAGGTTAGGTGTGGGAGAATTGGAGACATGGGGGGGGGGGTGATGAGTGTCTTTCACACCCAAGCTGAGAGGCGAGTGGACAAGACCACCACCGAGCACAAATACACCAATTGGGGAATGGAACTAACAGCCATGGGCCACATGGTTGACAAGTCTATTGACTGGTGGAACGAGTGACAAGGTGTATATAGATTCGGAGAATGTGACCTAAAGAGGGGGTGGGCCAATGCTACTGGCAAAGCCACCGAGCTTGACATCCATTATTAGCCAGACTAAGCCCTTAATAATAATTGACTGCAGCTCTGCACTTGCATACCTCGTGGGTCTGTCTGCAACTCAGCACCTCCTGATTCCATTTTATGCACATTTTTTGGACTTGTGTGCACCTGTATGCACTTGAAAACCAAACGTCCTCACACACACAAACACTCTGCATCCGAGTGCTTCGGGCCCTTCTGTCACACCCTGCCGTTGTCACATCCAGTGTCACACGCACCGTCATCGTCATTACTCCCGTCAAACTGCATTAGCATCACCCCGAGAATGAGCCGCATAATTAGAATAACATGTCCACTGGATTCCTCATTATCTGGGACAACTTCACTTTCTCACTTATTCTATTTTATTAAACGTCCATGTCCTTGATGGGGCAGCTCCGTTCTGACGGCCACCCTCCCGCACCCGAACCCACACCTCTCATCAATATCATTATCGGCAGGAACCCGGCATATTTGTTATTTTACAACAATGCGATCATTACGCCGGTTGGTCCGGTATCTTCACAGCAACAGTGTCCCGGAGCAATCAGGCATTTAACAATCATCCGCGGTCTCCGACACGCATCTGCCGACCCGTGCCACTGATTATCACGACTATGAATAAGCGAGTTCCAAATCAAGGCATCCGACTTAAATGGCATCCATCTACATAAATGTTCAAAACCACACGCGCGCGCACACGAACTCTGAATCGTGACACACAGTTTATCACCAAGCAACAATGAATATTGAGCACCTCAAGGTATATAAATAAATAACTAGGAGAGAAGAATCTGAACGATCTTCTTCGAGAAACACCAAATGAATGCGGTATGCAAATAGGTTCCCTGAACTAACAAGGCCGTCTGGCTGATTGGAGCACCATTGAAATTCTCCTCGCGCAGCACTCCTCTCCCCCCCTCCGCACCGAGGGTTTTCTCTCCCCCCTTTTTCCAACTTGCCCCTGCTTTCACAGCTCCTCCTCCCCGTCTCCAGCATCATCCCCGCGTGCCTCTCGTTGTCCCATCCTTTGCCTTTTCTTGCCCATCCGTCTTCTTTTCCCTTCCCAATCCCAAACAGTCGATACATCCCCGCAAAATACACTTTATGAGTAGCCCAGTCTCGCTTCCCCAAAGCCCTGGCCAATATCAATATTTCAGCATGTATTAGCATACAAGGTGTTTGATTGTTAATCGGGGTTTCTGTCTACAGATCAGTTCTGGTGTGTGTCTGTACTGATCTGTTCCTGCAGGTCTTTGGAATCCGCAGTTGGTGCTGTCAACATTGCTTGTTGGTGTCGTGCTTTAAATTCGAGGCCAAGTCAGAAAGTATTCGCAAACACTGCTGTAGCAAACTATATAAAAATCAGGGCAACTTTTTCACTGGTCACTGGGCATGTAAATGTGCAAAATTTAACTTTTGAATTATTTCTGATCTTGCCAAAAAGAGGGTGTTACCCAGTGTTGTCCCAATAGTACAGGCAACACACCCCTCCAAGTGGATTACAACAATGGAAGCTAGTTAATAAGCTGACAGTTGAGCAATTTGAGCAGAGCCATTTCTGGGAAAAAAGGTAGTAGAGCACTGCCCTTAAGTACAATGGGCAAGTTAAGGGGGGGATCTTATATATTCACCAAAGTTACAAGCACCATCAAGTCATTCCCTTGCTTGGCCTCCGTCTCTCCATGTCTTCCATATTCAGCCTGTCCTACCTTTACTGTGGTGTGTTGTCTGATGCCCTCTGCCTAGTGCATGTGGAGGAGCACAGTCCCCTACCCTGTCCCTCTCCTGCCACCCTCCCAGAGGGCTGGGGGAGATGGAGTGATGGGGAGAGGAGATGAAGGGAGGGAGAAGGGAGGGTCGGAAAATGTGGCAGTCCTCACTTGGGCAACATAAAATGGTGACTGAAACCGGAGCTGCATTGGCATGGGGATTGAGTGTGTTTCTGCTTGTACGTCTGCATGTCTACATGTAAGTGTATATCTGAGTGACAAGTTTTCCCCCATAGAAGGTGCAACGAAAAGAAGGGAAGTTGCACAACAATGTGTTAAAACAGCTGGTCTCACTTACTGCAAATCTGGGTCTCTTGCCTGGTGTGAAAAAGTTGTAGTATGTCAATGTATGAGTGAATGGAAGTGTGTGAATGAGTATGAGAGCTTTTCTGCATAGAGGAATTTGTTTGTATTTGCGTGAGTGTGTGAATAACTATGTATTCTGAGTGTGAATATATTTGCATGAGTGCTCTGAGTGTGACTAGGTTTGAGTGTGAGTGTGTGTTCTGAGTATGTGACTGTGTTTTACGTGTGACTGTGTGTGTGTGTGTGTGTGTGTGTGTGTGTGTGTGTGTGTGTGTGTGTGTGCGTGTGTGTGCAAATATGAGCCTGTATTCTGAGAGTATGTATGACTGCTTGTGCGTAAGTGTGATTTTGTAAGTGTGAATGAATGAATATGTTTATTCTGAGTGTGTGTCTGTGTTTGTGCAGACTGCCATAGTGCGTGACTCATTATTCTGAGCGTGTGCGAGTTCTCAATGTGTGTCTGTGTGTGTAACAGGGATGCAGGAGAAACAGTGGTAACACACTAATAAAAATCACACAGTGACACATCCTCGCACCTTCCTCATTCCCAGCGCTGTTTTGTACCAGTTGCTATGGCAATAGGATAAAATTCACACTGTTTTCACCCCAGAGAAGAGAAGATGGATCAGATTAAACTGACACGCACCGATACACACACACCGATAAGAGCACTGATACCCACACATGAATATGCACACTGGCGCTCATGTGCTGTAACCTGCTGAAGATGCTTACAGTCGGTACGCACAAATACTCACACACGGATGCACCCGTAACAACATGCATCCTCTGCATTAATATTGAAATATCAGTTGGCACTTTCGCAGCAGTGAACACTGCATACACTAACTGGCACTGCTGTGCACGGGTGCTCACATTTCTGCTTGACTCACCATTTAAGCTGTCCTTCCATCCAGGAACACACACAAACTCACACACATACAGTTATAGCTCTTAAAAAGTCAGCAGGTGCACACACAAATAATGAGAAGCCCAAAGCAATCTGCATAGACTAGTGACACACAAACATACAATCATAGCTGCATGTCTACTTAAAAAGGCAAAAACACCCCAGTAAGTAAAGGATGACAAGGTTATTATTAACCATTACTCACCTGACACCTTTGCACAAGGAAACAAGTGATGTTTGTACACTATAGTTAATTACAGTTATTTACTCCTTTATATAGCAGAGAAACTCCTACTGGACCATTTCAGGCTAAGTATCTTGCTCAAGGGTACTACAACAGGAGTGAGGATTCAAACCCCAGCCCTGCAAATGGAAGGCAGGAGCATTAACCACTACACTACATACCGGCCTGCTGGGAAAGGACATAATCGGCATTAAAAAATGTATTGCCACCACAGTTTCTGCAGTAATATTTGCAAGGAGAAAAAACAGGAATAATAATAAAAAAATAATTCCAACATAACTCCAAGAAACAACACATCCGGCAGCAACAGACAAAAACCGAACCTCCCATTTAGGCCGTTTTCCTGCCCGGCCTTCCAGTCTTTTTCTATTTCAGCGACATCTTTTTTGTTTTGCCTGCCTCACAGGTCAGTATCTGTCCCCGAGGCTATTCCGACAAACTGTGTACCGAGCTGCCAAAACCACGTAATGGTACACCTACAAGTCCCCCAGCCTGCTCCCAGGGGGCCCCTTTCCCCAAACTGGCACATTTGGATACATAGGCTATAAACCATAGATTACAGGGGCAAATTTTTAGCTTCTTTATATGTCTGAGACCCTTCGCCACCTCATTTTGCTCTCACTACTGTCGGTCCTTCTACTGTTTAGTAGACTGTGCTCACATACTTAATAACACCTCATCATTCACACACACCTAGGGCAATTTGCCATTTGAAAAACAACCAGTAACAGCAGAACCATTTGTTCGCAAACACCTCCATGGAAACATGAACGTGAACCTGTGAGGAACGTGCTCTCCCAGGTCCAGCCGTCACAACCTATAGGAACACAGTATAGAAGGACGAAGGCGATGGATGGCAGTGTTTGCCGTGTGGGAGGGTGAGCGGATGGAGGGGGGCACCGAGGCAGGGGGCACTGGGAAAATGCCATTGTGCCATCATTAAAAGAAGAGGCAGGAGCTGGCTGTCTCCTGGCCTTGGGGTAGAGTGGTTTTGCATGTTCTAATGAGTGGCGCTGTCTCCAGTGAAGGCTGCCGTCTCAATGGGTGCTCCAGCGTGTCACAGCAAACTGCGAAAAAGGAATTGGGGAGGGAGTGGAGGGGAGGCATAGGGGGAGTGGGGGGGCAGGGGCCCAGACATTGCACTCACTCTACCTGAGAGAGAGGAGAGGAGAGGGTGCCAGGTAGAGGAATGAACCCATTCATGAATGACAGCAGGAGGAAGAGGTAGAGCACCTCTTCAGGGTGGAGGACTGAGGAATGGGGTAGAAGCCAACAACCTTCGGTGAAACAAGGTTCATTGGTCGGCACACAGATATGTTATATGTCAGTGGTCCAAGCAGTGCCAGGGCCAGTTTCAGTCAATGCACACACCGGAATTTTGTTAACAGAGTCCTCAATGAAAAGTAGAATAACTGCACTTTCACACACAAAGCTAACTACCCACCTTTACCCAGGTCCTCTTAGCCCCACCCACTTTCCCAGTCCATTCCATTGAACAACAGAGGAGGGAGGCTCCAAAACATCAGGTGAAACGGACATTTACGGGTCCCACTGTAAACTTTGAAAGTATTCTGGTCTATTTGAAAATGCCCTTAGTCGTCCTGTAAAAATATGCACACATCCTGCAGAAATAATCAGTAGAATTCTAGCTCTTTTCATTGTATGCAGCATCAGAGTTCGTAATGTGTTTATTACTTCCAGACAATACATTTAGCATTGATTCAACAAAGCTTAGTTGTTACAGAGACACTAAAGCAGTCAAAATCCCCTTGTAAATTCCTGCTGTATTACTCCAGCATGACCTTTGACCCCGTCTCTCTCCAGATGCAAGTCCAGCACCCTTCTCGGTCTCCACAAGTAGACGCCTGAACCTGCCGGCTTGCGCAGACGGATCAAACACCGGCAAGAGGGGAATCCGGGACCTGCCTCAATCAATAGTCTGAGAAACTACCGAGTCTTACCCCCCTTACCCCACCCCTTGCCCTCCCCGCCACTAGCTTGGCTCGATCAATAAGCAGTCATGAGCATTAAGGCTAAGATTCACCTCCATTGAGAAAGGTTTACAAATTGGACCTCCACAGGCGCTGGCGACTGACATAATTTCACCTGGATGGTTTCAACACTCCAGAAAGGCTCTGTGTGTGTGCGTGTGTGTGTGTGTGTGCGCGCACGTGAAAAACTTTTGGCCTGGCGATACACATGTTAAGAATGCTAACCACTGAATCTTATATCTGTTTCTTGATATTCAAACTGAAGAGTCATTCTTTTATTAATGCATCAGAAGACGTCTAGATTTAAGACTAGATTTTTCATTTGAAACCTGCATGCATATAAAAATGAGTCTGTGTCCAAATAATTTTCAAAAGATCTTTTTGAAACCCACTCGGTTGCACCCAAAATTCCTATACTAATCAATTTCTCTACAAAACACCAAAATAATTGAGTAGAAGTACAGAGATTAAACCATTATTATTAACATATGGAATCTCAGAATGTCTAAAAAGGGAAATATTCACAAACAACCTGCCAGGCCGAGTCAGCCAGTTTGGCCCTATTTTCACTCTTCGGTGTATAATTGTCCCTATGAGTCACCTACAACATTCCCAGCCCTTGCAGTGCTCCTGTAACAGATGAGATGAGTCGACTGAGAAAACGCGATGACTGAGGCTGAGGGCCTGAATGACATGCACGTCCCATCAGAACGAGTGGATGGGAATCAGGTTGTAAAGCTGAGTGTTACTCTGTGCCACGTGTAACCAAGCAGACCTCAGTGCACCACCCCACTGGCCGGCTTGCAGCTCACTGACAGAGAACCCTGCTGTATCCCTTCACCTTCCTGCTCCAACGACTCTTCTACAACAACAGGGATACCCTGTGGCAATACGATCATCGTGTTTACTCCCGTCCTCTGAACCAATGTGGTCATCCTTCAACATCTCCCTGGTCTCACACCCAAAACCCCTGAGCGGTTCCTACCTGGAATGATGGCAACGGTGTCCTTCTCCCAGGACACTACGCTGACGTACTCCTGCACGGCAGCTGGGATGAGGCACTTGAAGACAGCCACGTTGCCCCGCATGGAGCGCTGGTCCGCCACTCGCACGGTGTAGGGCTCCCTGAACACTGCAGTAGCAGAAGATCATCATTACACTTTGTTTCAGGTTCCATACCAACTGCTGCGATTGGCAAATCATTTATAAGTTCACCAGAACACCAGCGTGAGATGTTTCACAGACAAAGGTATGAAGCGAGGCTGGACAGGTATATTACTAACTGGTTAGGGGAAGGGGGAAAGTTGGAGTGATAGCAAAGTCGCCTCACAGTGCCTGGGTTCGGACCTGGGTTCAACTCCAGCTCAGTCTGTGTGGAGTTTTGCACGTTCTCTCCGTGTCTGCATGGGTTACCTCCGGGTGATCTCATTTCCTCCCACAGCCCAAAGATGTGTTTCAAGTGAACTGGTCATATTAAATTGCCTATAGTGTGTGCATACATGGCTACCCTGCAATGGACTAGCATCCCTTTCAAGGTGTACCACGTCTTTCCTGATGCCCAGTTACTCCAGGACCCGAACCAGAACAAGTGGTTAATGAAAATTAATGGATGGATGGAAGGAACATAGTGGCACAGTATGTGGTGCTGGAGGCTTAACAGCTGCTGAGCTGTAGGTTCAGATATGGGTTAAAAGCCAGCTCTGTCTGTGTGGAGTTTCGATGTTCTTCCATATTTGTGAGTTTCCTCCAGGTGATCTGGTTTTCCTCCACTGTCCAAGGATATGTGTTTCAGGCAAACTGGTCACTCTAAATTGCCTGTAATGTGTGCATGTGTGAGCGAATGAGTGTGTGTTTGTCCTGTGATGGGCTGGTATCCCATCTAGGGTGTGATTCACACCCTTTGCCTGTGGGATAAGGCTGTAGACCACAAGGACCCTGCACTGGACAACTGGTTACTGATCACGGAAGAATAAATGCCTGGATGTTTCAGTATATTAGGGTTTATAGCCACTATCACTTTGTCACAATATAAATATGTATATCACAAACAAAACTGCATTAATAGACAAAATAACAGGCAAAACCTACATTATATAGACAGAAAAGTGCATGTACCAAGGAGATCAGTATTTAATTTTCACTCATTTTTAAAGCTGCCACCAAGGGGGAAAAGGGGGGAAACCATAAAGGACAAAGGTGCAATAGGGGAAACTGTAGTGCCCTTTTTAAAAATCACCCTCACAATGTTAAGAGACAGGCCAGAGTGGCCCAGCGTACGGGGGCCTCTCTCGCTGTCACAAACACTCGGCATGTGTTAAAATAACCCTCCCTGCAACCGACAAGCTCAGCTCCATGCGCCAAATGAATAAAATAAAACAGGTTTTACACAAAACAAAGTAAAAATAACAAATCTGAACGTATCATTTACGAGTTGGAACAAAAAATGGGGAGAAGGTGATAGCAGCAACTTGTATAAATTGCGTGTCAATAAAATGTTATTTCATTTGGGGTTTAATGTTTATTTATCTTTATTATCATTGATTTACGTTGTACTTTTAATTACACGAATTGGACTGTTGTCGTGGGAGAGGAATGCGGGAAGGGCACAACGGTGGATGTCAGGAGGACGCAGATGTGATTAAACCGTTAGAGCGCAGGAAGGAAACGACTTGAGGGGGTTCAGGGTGGGGGGGGGGGTTCTGTGATGTCACAATTTGATTCGCCAGGAATTTAATCTGTGCAAGGATCCAAGTGTGTTTTCTCTCACCGCATGGGCAGCAAGTGTGGTTTAATTAAACTCGACAAGGCTTGCAAAGGTGAAAATGCAGCGTAGTAATGAAAGATGTTGCCTTCAACTCAAAGGATGTGGGTTCAAATCCCTGTTCCTGAAGCACCCTTGCTCACAATATTTATCCTGATTTGATGCATGAAAAATTTACATACACATATATATCCATCTCAGTGGTGTCTGAGTGGCATGTGTCGTTTTCTCTTGGTCTAAAGCCGATGACTTGCAAAATGCACCCCATGTAGGTAAATTAACAGAAATATGACTGTTAAACTGCAGTTTCAAAAACTGGTGGGACATTTGCATACATTTCTAAAAATAAGCAAATGTATCATTTAATATCTGAATGGTGCAGGCCTGCAATATCCGAAAAGTTTTGTCTATGCATAAATTACACTCCCTAATAGATGTGCGTGTAGTCATTATGATGTTATTGATGCTCGCTGTATTCACTGGTTGCCTGGAGACAGGCTCAAACATCCCCTCACGCTCTCCGCGCGCTCTGACAACAGTCCTGTTTCATTGTCATTTAAATAATTCACGAGCCTGAAACCCAATACGATATTTACTTATTCATAAAGCAACAAAAATGACAAATAAATGCATATATATGTATCGGTTTCTGGCCCTCTGGTCCTAATTACTCAAAGTTGAAAAAATGCGCATAAGGTGTTCCAGATGTGTACAAGCTGTTTGAAACCTTGGACTTCAGCTTTGAATATTTCATTCTTGCCGTCACCCTGCCTGCACACCTTACAAAGTTTATTTCTGGGTGTTTTTGCTTAGAAAATTATTAATTTTCCTGTCAATGATATTTGCAAATAAGGCATTACACTCTTCTTAGCACACTAACCCACGGGGAAGGAGTATTACTCTAAATAAATACATGAGCTAATAAATATTCATAGGTAATATAAATGCACCTGTGACCATGAGGGTCCCTCTAGTTCTGGCTGGAATTGTAAACCATCTCTGCCAAACGACGCGTTGGCAGAATTTCCAAGTGTTATGAAAGCGCCGCTTTCAAAACCCGCCCTGATTTGACAAAAATTTAAAATGGAGACGTGCAGAGGGGGGAAAGAGGAGGAAGTGAGGAGCATTGCAGGTGATGCTCAGATGCCGCCGCACAGGAAGCAGCTGCTGAGCCACAATAACGGTACAATTGCAGGGTTTCCACAAAGTGTGGACGCAAGTTTCTTAACACTGTTTATTCTTTTGCCTTCAAAACACACAACGCTTCATTCCACCCTCTGCTCTGTCCCTCCACCCCCGGAGATCCACGCAGCCTAATACCTGCACACACACACACACACACACACACACACACACACTGCCTCTGAAAGTGAGGCTAAATCAACTGGCTCATAACAAACAAAGAAATTACTATGAAGGTGACTGGCTCGACAGGTAGATGGCAATGTAGCTGAGCAAGGAGCTAATTCAAGCTCATCTCCCGGGTGACAAGCTGACAGATACAAATTGCCCAGCACTTGACCAGGAGGAACGACAGACATCGACAAACCCATCTTAAACACTTGTGCTTCAGGGTAGGGTAAGTTCCTTCTAGTCAAACTTGACTCCATGCTACTATTCATGGTTTCCACGGCTAAGGAGGGTTAACCACACATTTACTGGAGCATTTTCTGTATATGTCTTTGGACTGTGGGAGGAAATCCACATGAGCAGGGGGAGAACGTGCAAACCCTCCTAAGACTGGAGTGGATTTGAACTCAAATCCAAAGAGAAAGAGCAGGGACTGCAACACCAGCACTATCTGCTGCACCACTGTGCCTTTCAGCAATTTTGAGAGCTCACCTTAAAACCCAGGACAGTCTGAACGCAGCTGAACTGAGCACAACTCACTGTACGAGGCAAAGCAAAGAGGTATAAATGGTCACTAGTTGACATGCTCAACATCAAAATAAAGCGTGAAATAATTCTTTCAACAAAAATGACCTCCTCCTCTCTTCACTACCAGTGTGAGCACATGGAAAAGCCCAAACTAGAATCACCCTTCTGGCTGCTAGGTCACATTTATGCCCATAATCCCACACTCAAAGTGAGTGTTAGCATTAGTATTAGTATTAGTGTTCCTCAGTGTTGTGGGGCAGAATATGAAAACAGATGTTGGCCATGCAGAGGTGGGGGGGCAGTGGAGGGACCGACCAAGCAGGGGGACGGCAGCAGGAAACATGCAATCCAGTGTAAGGTAGGATAGCCCTCCTTCCAGACAAAAAATCTCGGTGACTGACTGTGGCAATATTTCAAGCTCACATCTAAGTGAAAGATAAACAACAAATGCTAAAAAAGATGAGTTTTTTTAAGTACTGTTAGATGGGGGATGAATCATGCGTCATCTACCTAGGATCAAGATTGTGGCACATGATGCTGTTGCTATTATTGGTGCCGCACTAACATCAAGGCACATGACTGGGAGAAGAAAGGTGGGGTTAGCAATGCTGCAAGCCATCCAATCATCTGTGTGACTCATGTCATATGATGCCATCTCACTCACACCCGGCATGGGACATGTCTGGGAGAGAAAAACCTTCACTGGTGACCATTCAGTTTCTGACTGGTACTATTGCATGGCGTATGAATTTTGACAAAACTCATATAAAGAAAACCATGCAACTTCCTCCAAGCAGCCTCTATTGTATTCTGCTATGTGATGTTATGGACTTTTCTCAGCAACTCCTCCTTACTTTCCAGCGCTCATATCCTCTGTACACCAAAACATGGGTTCGCAAACCCTTTCCCACTCCTAATGTAGAGACATAAGGGCTGAAATATAAGCCCTGAGCATATCATCTACCTCTATTCCGATCACATGGTGTTCTCATTCCTTCCCCCATTGCCCTACCCAGGTATCCCAGCCAGGCTCCTAAGCACCAGGCCCCTGTGGAAGCACAGCTCAGGCTGCCTCATGTCCTTGAAAGCAGCCTGCCACCCTGCACAGTGGAGGAGGCACAGCAGGGAGATGCCAGCTCAAAACCAGAATGGTGGGCGGCCGGCGGAGGTGGGGGAGCGCCTCGCGGTCTAGGCCACAGATGGAGACAGGCGGGTGGGGGGAAGACCAGGAGGCGCTGGCACAGGATGGCCAGGAGGCTGGCACCAGTAACGTCCCTCTTTCTCCTCCATCTCTGAGCAGGGGAGGCTGGGGGCCCCCTGGTTCCCCTGCTGTGCTGGCGCTGACCTTGGCACCACGCCCAGGGTCACTCTGCCAAGCGTCTGGTTTCGCAGTGCGTCTGTTTGCTACCAGCTCCCGACAACACAAGACCAGCAGAGTAGCTGTGTGCTGCTCCGCCCCGGCATTCACTGATATCGAGGTTACTGACATGGCTGCCATTGTCATTGTCCACACTCTAGCTGTTGTCACTATGAAACCTGTTCTGCTCTTTCTTGGGCTTTTAGGTATCAACATTATGACAGGAGAAAGCAGAGAAAGAGATTTGCACCACTATGTATCTCTGATCCATCCATTGTATCAAATAACATACATTACTTGGGCAAGATTTTCACCCCTCATCTGTCATCTCCACAGACCACTCATCATCACTTATTGTACTTTTTCACTTTATCTCCTTTCCTCTACCTGTTTTTGCAGCCCACCTCTTCCCTTTGTTTGAAATAAAAAATTTATGAGCTGTAAAAATTCTCCCTTTCCCTGTCCTCACTGCCTCCTTTTCAGGCCCCCTTGTTGATTTTTATATCCATCTCTACCCCCTCAAGGGCTCTTTCTTTGCCTTTTTCCCCAATGAATGTCCGCTGCCCCCCCCTCCTCATTTACCCCTCTGCTGTTGCCCCCTTACAGCCCTCCCACCTCCTTTACTCACCAGCCTTAACGCGGATGCTGGGGCTGCGGATCTTCCCGGCCTGGTTCTCAGCGATGCAGAAGTAGTCATTGTCATGAATGAAACTGTTGAAGGCGGAGGGAGAGAACGGGTAGAGCTGCAGCGTCCCGTTGGCGTGGACATGCCGGATGTGTGGGACGTCGTAGATGTCATCGCCAGTGGCCAGGTACCAGCGCAGGATGGCATGGGGGGAGCCACCAGCCGGACAGGGCAGGGACACCCCCACCGAGCTGGAGAACGTCACCCGCTGCAAGGAGGCGTTCACAAAGTACAGCCGTGTCGAGCCCACATCCTCGCTGTGCACTGTGACGAGGAGAAAGGGGAGTCAGTTACGGGGTGCATATAATGCCTATGGGAGGTCAAATCTGTAACAGGAGGCATTACAACAATAATGAGAGGTCAGCTTTGTAACGAAAGGGAAAAGATGACACTGGAGGGAGATCAATTGTAACCAAGGAGAAAAAGATAATCCTCATGGGGTGTCAGCTCCATAACAGAGAGGACACTGTAATACTGATTGTAGGTCAACTCCAGAACACAGAGGAAAAATAACACTGTTGCTGGGTCAGCTTTGTAACCAAGAGGCACTAGAACATAGTACAACATAACAGAGAGGACACATTAACATTGGTTGGAGATACAGTATAGAGACGGCATTATACCTCCTAGAAGTCAGCATCATAAAATAGATGACAAAATAAAACTACTGGGAGGTCAGCTCTGTAAGAGAAAGGAAAAGGTTACACTGGTGGGAGAGACAGTCTGTAACAGCGAGGGCATTATAACTCCAGTAGGAGGTCAGCCTCATAAAATGGAGGACAATATAATACTATTGGGAGGTCAGCTCCGTTGCAGAGAGGGCATCACAACACCAGTGTGAGTTCAACCCCATAACATACATAAGCACCACCAGGCTCAGGAACAGCTTTTTCCCCCCAGGCTTTCAGACTGCTGAACATTGTACAGTATAGGGACTGATCACTACTACCACCACTGACCATCTTCCACCATCACTACTGTCTGATCGCACTGCATGTACCTTCTGTAAATGCCACCTATTTAGTTATCTACTTTCCTATTTATTTTTATTTTACCTATTTATTCACCCATCCTACCAGCTACCTCATTCTGTCTGTCTTGTCACTTTGTTGCTCTGTTTAGTGTACTGTGCACCATGGTCCAAGAGGAACTACATTTTGTTCTCTCTTGTACATCCGTATGAGGGTTGATCAAAAAATACTAAGAATTTTACTCCCTTTTCAGAACTGAAAAAATTCTCCATATTTTTTTCATCGACCCTCATATAGGGCAGGATGACTCTTTCAAACACACTGCAACCGTGATGGACATGAGTGATCTAGAACAATACATTGAGTGGCATGAAGTTCACAGACATTGACACACAATGTGTAGGTGAAGTGAACATCTTGTTGTATGAGCTCTAAAAGCCTAAAGCATACAGGTGAAAAAGATAGTTTAGTGATTAAGGCTATTAACTTACATCTGAAAGGTCCCAGTTTCAAATCTCAGTCTTGCTGTCATACCCTTTGATAAAGGTACCTGAGTTTATACAACAAGAATACCCTGCTGAATAAATAGGTAAAACACTGCAAGGTTTATTACATGAACTGAATATGCCTAATAGCAATAACTAAAGTTTTTATTTATATCCAAATTTAGGGTTCAGACAAAATAGTTCTGAAATGTTTTACTGGTGTATTACATCATTGGAGACATTTTTATTTTATTAATTTTATTAATTTATTTTGTTAAAATGTAGATCTATATCAATGAATGGAAAGAAATATATATAATATAATATAATATTTTCTAAATGACATGTTTAATTGCTTTAAGTCCAATAATTTTATCCATGACAGTTATTTCAAGGTGCTTTGCAGGCATGCTATTTTTGCCTCTGTGTCTCTCATGACAGAAACACTTATAAGTTCCTAGCAACAGCGCTGAGAATTGAATTATGATCAGTTACTGCAAATGCTGTAATTGACAACACATCCTGGACAGTTTACTTGACATCTTGGTGAAGATCCTTGGTATTGACTGGCATGTCAGTGTCAAGAAAGAAAAAGACAAACCAAGCATTGGCATCAGCTGCAGCTTTTCTTTTTCAACACACGACTGGAAGGTCAAGGGTCTTTTTTCATCTGTTTAACCTAAAGTATATAAACTAATGACCCAATGGTCTGCAGGGATTCAAGACAATTTAAAACACCATCATGGTACATGCTGGGCTACGTAAGACTGTCTGATAAGAAAATACATGGGCTCAGTTCACAACAACAAACGAACCTTATTAATATCCTTTCACTTAAGTGGATGATTATTTAAATATCCCATAAGACACTGTATATGGTCCCATATCAGTTATTATATAGCTTCTGCAATATCCAGCAATACTTCCCTTCTGGGTTCTTCCATCAAAACCACTCTAATTGCAGCAAGAAAGTCCACCTATATTCACATTACATGACACATCAAACAGTCCACAGACACGAAAGGCAGAAAGTTTACATGTGGATTACCAGTCGAGAAATTACTGTGTTTATAGTCCTTCTGTAGTAGCAGCTATAAGGAAACAGTATGTTATAGAAACCCAACGCTGGCTTAGATCCAAATCAGAAGAAAAAAAATCTTTTTCTGAGACTGCAAAAACCAAAGGAGTTCCAGTAAGTCATAGTTCGTCTTAAGTTTCTTAAAGTACAAAATATTTACCCCCCCAAGTAAAAATGATGCTTACTTAAACAGTCCTCAGCTCAGAACACTGACAGTAATTATAACATCTTTCATTACCTTTTGTAGGTATCCTGATACAAGAAATATCTCATTATTATTATTATCATTAGTATTATTATACTGTTAAAACAGTTAAAAGTCTCAACAAAGTATTTAAAAACATATTAAAAACATAAGATGCCGAGCAGAAAAAGCAGAAAAAAGAAAACATGGAAAAGGTGGTGGCAAAGAATATAACGGCTCAGATTAGGGATAAAGACTTTACTGAGTGAGGTGGGGGTGGGACTGAAATTCTCCACTTTTCTACATATTCCCGCTGAACATGGAGGGATATGTTATGTGATTGGAATTTGTATGCCAGACGCACAGAGTTAAATCCATATAATCTCCTTTCACATTTAACACACACAGGCTCCCTGGCCTGATAATCGTACTGCAGAACTGAGTGTCTCCCCCTGTCCACAGAACAGGCAGATAAGGGGACCAAGGTGGTACCGGTCATGATGAGAACATTAAGACCCAACCCATTGCTGGAGTAGGCTGTGTGGACAGGGGGCACCCTGGGCCAGTTTGTGACAAGGATCACAGAGACATGAGTGGGCAATATGCTCAGGACTTATATTTCAGGAGGCACATCTGGACATTAGGACTGTGAAAGAGTCTGTGGGTCTGTTTTGTTGCACAGTGAGTGTGAACACTAGAAAGTGAGGCATTGCTGAGGAAGGGCTTTAAAGTCCCACAGCGGGGTTGGTGGTGGAGGCCAGAGTGGGGACTGCAGTACTGGACACTTGTGAACATAAGTTCACATAACATAAGAGGCACACTGCAGGGACTTGGATGATCAGAATGGCCAAGCACTAACCTACAAATAAATTCATACCGTAATTATAATTATGCATTACCTAATAGATTTGTAAAACTAAAAAAAAATACATTTTACAGTTTCCTCCTTTTAGAATAGCAGTACACTTCTGTCTGGTGAATGTTATAGGGCAATCCACTGCTCCTACTGTGTCTGCATATGAAACGCTATTTCATAAATACATTATACAAACCCTCTACAGCGGATTAGATTGTAAGGACATTTGTGAAAAAAATGTTATTTATTTATCTCTGCTATTATTTCTTACTTCCATATTATACATGGTCTAGTTAGAAACATATTCACTAAGGTGACCCTTCGATGTGGCCGATGGTGACGCAAGCTGGCCCTGTGAGGACACAGTGGACTTGTGTCTTGCACAGCTGCATGGAAATTAAAATAACCCTGTTCTTTACAGTCTGCTGCCCAGCTGTTTTGACTGTTCTGCTCTCTGAAAAAGGGACAGTTTGGCTGGCTGGTAAAAGCAGCTGATGGGACCCCATCACAATGTGGATTTCGAGCCCTAAGGCCAATACGTGCTGCCGTTGACAGCAGCGAGAAGGGACGCCCGTTGAACTAGAGTCCGGTGTGCTCGTTGTGAAATGTGGGGACATCTAGCAAATGTGCATCATTGAAGATGAGCTTCCCTCACTGTGTCTATATACATTAGCTTATGTTATGACAATGAATATAGGATGATGAGGTAGAACATGGCTTACATTGGATGTAAACAAGGAAAAATTTACAGCCATCGTTCTATAGGAGTTTGGTGAATTCAGGTCACCCAGTTCGCCCTCCCTTCAGCCCACTGCAGATTATAGCCCAGAGCATAAACCCCCATAATAAAGATTGCAATATCTATAATCTCACAGTGGGGAGCTGGGACAAGGGGGGGGGGGTGGGGAGATTTCTGGAGCTTGTCGTCCAGGGCTGGACCGCACGACCACAGTCTGAGCAGGAAAGAGGAAGGAGTGGGGGGGGGGGGTACAGGAGTAAGAATTGAGTTGAGGTAGAAGCATTTTGCTTTATTAATAAATGATAACTGATGCTGTTTTGATGGGCGTGTCCCTGGCCTATATACCGTGAAAGTCAATGTAAGTCAATAAGAAAAACATTGTGCAGCTGCACTCTCACACAGGCACAACCTCTCTTCAAGGCACATTTTACTACCTGAGCAGCGAGCATGTCTACCGAGACGTGTCAACCAAATCAGATGCAAAGTTTTGGTAAACTCTGATTTCTGATGAGAGATGTGCTCGAACCCCTCACCCTTCAGACTTCACCCGCCGTTCAATGTAGATCAATGAAAGAGAGGACTTCTATTTTTATTTTATTGTAAAACACTGATCTGGTGCACATCTTGGCTCCTGGAAGACCATTCAGCTCTCAGTTGACTGGACTCCTTACATGTGCACAACTGCCCTCATTTGATATTTATATTGTCCAGCAGCAGCCCTGATTCCAGCAGTTGTTTTTCTCAACTGGGTCTTTCCCAAGGCCTCTAAACACAGTGGTCCTCACTCTTGGCAACCCTGACTGAAGACAAGATGTCTGAGGATGCAGGCTCTGTTAACTGGGGTGCATTAGTATGTGTCACAGAGGTGCAAACTACAAATCAGGTGGGGGGCATCATTCAAGGGCAAAGGAACTGGAGGCAGCCGGCACACTGCACGTGTTAATGAGGAGAATAATGAAGTAACCCAATTTTTGTCTCTTTGTTCTGAAAAGTCTCTTCCGCAGGGCACTGTAGACTCCAAAAGCCCTGCAGCTCCCTCACTTTTCCCCAAGCATATGCAGAAACTGGCAAAAAAAAGAAAAGGCGCCACTTTTTTAATGGGTGTGGGGGCTACCGTTTGGAAATAAAGACCAATGAGCAGTGAGTTTCAGTGAACCCATTCCCCACCATCCATCTCCATCCCCGCCCTCAACCACTTCATCCCGAATGAAATTCCTGCATGCCGTTTTCTCCCCTTTTTTTCATTAGAGCCGTGGTGTATGCACGGACGCTTGCACATATTTTTTTCACAGTCTGCATGAAAACAGCATATGAATATGTATGCCGGGGTGGCAGAAGCATTGCCTATGCAGAGCCACTATGCATAATGCAGCTGCCTTCCTCTCCAATCTCCATTCCTTAAGATGCAGCTCCTTGACACTAACACACACACTCACACACTCTGTCACACCCACAAAAGCAACATGCACACACACACACACACCCTCACATGACCTGGCACCCCACCCCAGTACACAAACAAACACACAAACACCAAACAGCCTTACGCAATGCAGGCCAGGTGTGTTTGACTGTCTGCTTTGGCTGTGATTTAACCTTCCCGTAATATTTCCCAAACACACCAGTAACACCATGACAACGTGCGCCTGTTCTCTCACTCTTTGGGAATTCTGCTGCAACCACTTCCCTGCATGCTGATAGTGCAATTGGTTACTAGTAGGTGAGTTGATGAAACATATAATTCCAAATTTGAGTTGTGGTCTCGGTAATTGAAGGTACTGTGACTGGGCTGTGAGTTTGTCTCTCACAATATGCAATGAAAGATTTTTTTTAAATGTTCAATTTAACAAAAAAAAAAAATCAAGGTTCTGCAAGTACTTGGAGTTTTCCAAAAACGCTGCACGAAACTATCGTTCCTTATGAAGCATTCTCCAATTTTAATCAGTATCGCAGGAGTTTATGCTTTCTAAAAGCTTTCTGTCATGAGAGAAGACAGAAGATCAGACTATTTACTTGAAGATCAGACTGAAACCTCGCATACTGCACCTACATGGATACAAGGCAGCTAACATACTCAGAGATACAAAACAGTGCAATCGCGCTGGGGCTGCCGTTGCGGTTCCACTGACTGTTTGCAATGATTTGCATGAACATAAAGGCAGTCAATTGGAAACCAGCGGTTTCTTTGCACCCACAGATGAAACAAGAATATCGGGCAAAATCTGCATATGGCTTTGTGTTACTGTGCACCTGTAACTACGTACAAATTTCTGAGTGTGTTTGTGCACTGTGTGAGTTTGAACGACCGCACATCTGTGCTTGTTTACGATTACAAACATTTTTTGCGTGTGTGTGTGTGTGTTTGAGAGAGTGTGTACATATGATTTAAAATATATCTGTGTGTGTATTTGTCTCTATATGTGTCTGATGTGTGCCATGAAAGTGATGGACGTGTGTTCTGGGTTGCCACAAGAGGAGAAGTGGGGAGGTGGGGCCGAGGGCTGCTGGTTGGGGGTGACGCCCCACGTCGGCTGCAGTTTGCCTCCTCGTCTCCACCCCCTCCATTTTTCTGCAGTGTCAGTGGAAAAAGGTGACTTCTTTTTCACTCTCCGCGCACCTCCAATCCCCCCACTTCAAAGCAGGACGTTTCTCAGCTCATGCCGGCAGAGTCGTGCCGGAGAGCGTGCCTCACACATTCCTCGTATTACGTGGCCCCATTTCTATAACTCCCCCGCCACCCCTCCTCCTGTTGAAGGTAAAACTGTCTGCTGCCCATTCAAACTCCATCGAATGAGGAGAAAATGAAAGAGAATGTGAAAGAAGGTGAATTTCATCGGGCTGGATTTCATCATAAACTTTTCTGTTGTCACAAAGGCTGTCATCCTCAATCTATGTGCTACCACCCCCCCCCCACCCCAGCAGACAAAAAACATACTCCACATTTTCTTCCTTCACTTTCTAACAGTTGCATGGCATTTTGCTGCCCAGGTTACCCCAACAATGAAAAAAACATAGTTAGCCAAAGGTCGTACTGTATTCTTAAATTTTCTCAAATTCCTCCACGAGTGCTTTGTTCAGTCCTGCCATAATGGTTATATTCCACCACTGTGAGGTGTGTCTCTGCTGTTAAACCCTTTTCAGCTGGCACTTGTGTCTCAAACTACTTAGAATTATTTACTAATTTATTCAAATGAGTAATTGCTGTATCATTTCAAGCCCTTTCATCGAGAGCCCCGCAGCAAGAGCAGGGATTCAACCCCATGTTATTCGGTTACAAGGTGACCACTGTAACCACTACTCCACCTGCTGCCTATAACTGTCTCTCCTTACCTGCAGCATCAAGAACATAGAGCTCACCCGCCCTACTGAATGCACAAATACAAACAGTTGTACCCATTTCATGCTGGGTAATTCCACCGTGTAAAACACTTCCGAAAAGGTGGACCGTAAATACCCCGAGTCGCTTGGTGCAGTAGATGCTACAGCGGCTTCCGTGATGTCAGGTGGCCCCACGCGAAGGTACAGCGACAATAAGTGAATTAACAGTGCGCGAGCGCTCCGCGTGGTTCTATTGATCCGGGGCGGTTGGCGTTTCGCGGGGGATGTTAACAGCTGAGAATAAGCAGCTGGCTGTTTAAATGCGCGCGCACATTAAAACGCGTCCAGTTAGAGGCCGCAAAAGAGCAGTTCGGGGATGCAGAGAAGGGGACGTACAGTGCGTACACACACACACACCCGGTACTGTCCGCGGTCCCACTGACTAGAGTGTGAACTGCTCGGGCTAAATGGAAAAGTGAAACCCCCGTGCAGTCCTAAGCGTAACGTGAACCCACAGTATCAAGTTAGACTCAAATGTGCTAAACCCAGATACTTGGCGGTACGTTGGATCCCCCAGATTCCCGACAAGTTACACTCAGATCTCCAGGTAAATACTACAGTATTTCGCTGGATACGGTCACATGGAGGGGGTGCGTGATTGGGGGGCTCTTTCATATGGGGAAGTGCTACAACAGAGGAGGAACACACTGATGTCCATCTCACTTTCTGCCTTCCATTCTCTCTCTCACACACACACAGACACACACACACCTGAAATGCAAGCCGACTCCATGCAGGTTGTTCTGATCGGTGACATTTGCTTATATGATGACTAACAACGCATTTAATGTTATAGAATGTGAAACGATTTAAAAATGTTGGCAAAAATAATAACATGTAATTACTGACAGACTTCAGCTACCCCCCCCCCATTTTAAGGGTTAAAAAAT
The DNA here is from genome assembly GCA_900497675.1 of Arapaima gigas. Classification (NCBI taxonomy): domain Eukaryota; kingdom Metazoa; phylum Chordata; class Actinopteri; order Osteoglossiformes; family Osteoglossidae; genus Arapaima; species Arapaima gigas. The sequence continues at coordinate 267,669 of UFQX01000032.1, forward strand.
TTCGAAAATCCATTTAAAAAATTTCTAAAAAAAGTGAACTCAATAGACACTTGAAAATGATGTGACACTCGCTGGTCATCACTAGCCTGCAAGGCAAAGCTTTCATTGCACAAAAACAGAATCAAATAAAATAATACTTATTATTACAGGAACTAGACTCATATTTACTGTCCGGGCAGGACGTGGTCCTGAAGAAACTGACGGGGGGGTCTTCCTGATTAATTACGACACAATTATTTTATTTGCATATCCATTCAAATTTGCCGTTGAAAAATTGCGCCCTTGTTTTTGGCTGGGTTGTACATGCAGTGAGAAACAAACGATACATTTTGCACTAAGAGGATTCCTTCGTTTTTATACACATACATTTTTGGCACCCTTTCTGAAGTAGTTCACTGAAGAGAGCAGCCCTTATGGCTCAAGCAACCTGACCTGGAATCTGGTTCCTTAACCACTCCGCCTCCTGCTGCCATATTAAAAACCATCATTTAACAAAAGCACGTGAAAATAGTGAGTCCCCCTCCTGCAGAGACAGGAGGGCTGAGGCCTGAATGAAGTCAACGCTGAACGACGTGGAAACGAGAGAAAGACGAAGAGAAATCCGGTGCAGAAACGCACGAACCCTTCTGGCCATTGACCTGATTTACTTTTCGGAGGGGTGGGGATGGGGGGGGTCGCATTTCTGCGCTAATTGCGCAGCTGGGAAGAGCGGAGGATAAAATGCGCTGAAATCAATCTTGCGTATTTGTGGGGCAGGATGGGGGAAATGGTCAGAAGAGTGTACATCTATTGAAATGAATCATATGACACCCTCTGCATCGGCATATTGTCAGAAAGGGATCATAAATAGGAAAATATTGATCGGGAACAAACGCACCCAGAATATGATACAACGTCAATGAAAATCATGCAAAATCGTAACGAAGCAATACGTAATTTTTAATGTCAACACATAATAATAATAATAATAATAATAAGTATGTGATTTGGACTGTGTCTCTTTCGGCAATCCTCTCTTTCAGACACTTTCAATCACATTTTAATTTAGGCAAATGTTCAGAAAATCGGCTCAGCACGGATAATATCGCAGCCATCACACAAATTTGGTCAACCTGACGGCTGGTGATCCTTAAAACAAACAGTGCTCTTAAAACATGGCCACACACACGCAGAGTACAGCACAGACATTTTGATGCATTTTTTTTCTAATTTGCCGTTAAATGCCTGCATGAAATTAGTTAACATGCAGTTTAGCATATTTGTTAAGACCTTCAATTAAAAACAGCTTTAAAGCTGTACACATAAAGTACTGTGCCAAACAAAAAATAAAATGTTTGGATACGTTTTTAAAAAAAATCTTACAAATATACATAATTGTACTATTTCGAGGAATATGGACGTGCCTCGGTGTCTGACGTTCTCAAAATTTACGGGATTAAAACAGTTTAAAAGGTGTCGCGTAGTCGATACATTTTCTGTTTGTTTCCTTATTAATATTAAAAATCGACGCCTTATTCTCGAAAACTGTTATGGCGGCTTGAGGCCTGTCAATTCAAACTGTCCAAATTTGAATCTGTTACATATAATTCTTTCCTAAAATATGTTTATTACCAGTAGTTAATACACACGATTTTAGAGATAATGAATACACCCTGTAATTCGTATGAGAATTATGTTTGCATGTAAATATCTATAAAAACTGAAAATCACGAATATTTGTTGATTTCATTTTTTTCCTTAAATTATAATCGTTAGAACTGGTCTTAAAGGTGGGAATTATATTATTAAAACCCAGGAGGACAATATCGAGTTTGCGGGATTTAAATATATTCGAAATGCTCGTCTGTATCACTGCAGCTTCATTTCATTTCCTGAACACAAGTGAACCCATGAGACCAAAAAAAAAAAAAAAAAACAGGGGGGGGGGGGGGGTGTGCCCCCAGCCCCACAACCCCCCCCCCCC